>DVZL01005018.1:0-12392 GCA_018236625.1 Lasaia peninsularis
TTCAAAGAGTAACGATTCCCAAGCCGAATAAAACTTGCTCGAAGTATACTTCAATGTGTTTCAACTGCAGTTTTATTCAGAATCTAGGATTACGTTCTATCAAATTTTTGAAAGATGACTTAACCGTGGTTTAACATTTATAGTGCAACCCAGCTCTGGGGATGTATTTCGCGGGTGTTCAGATCAAATTTCTCTTATAGATCAGTTTCACTTTTTTATTATAGTTAAATATCATTACGCCCACGTTATTTCTGAAGAGCTAGGCAGAGATACTTATTATTCTATTAGTTCTTTTATAACTTTTAAAGAGCAGAATATTTCTAACTCATAAGACTTATTGCGTAAAACATGCCCTCTTTTTGATGTAGTCGATTAAAAAGTAGCAAATGTGTTATTTTCATGTTTAAACTATATTATAGTAAAATTTCATCCAAACTCGTAATTCGTAAGAAACATCCATATATACTTACAAACTTTCGCTTTTATGATACTAGTAGGATAATTTTGATTTTAGGTACGATGTCGCGAAGGACTTGTTACCTCTCACATTATATGATCTAATATCGTCGGGAAATCTTGTATGCACATATACCTCTGCCTACTCTTTTGAGGATATTGGCGTAACGATATTTAATTATTTTATGAAGATACTAGCGACACGTCCCGACTTTGCACGGGTATACTATACATACTATATACCTTCTTCTTGAATTATTGTATCTATTTAAGAAAACCGCATCAAAATCCGTTGCCTAGTTTTAAAGATTTAAGCATACATAGTGATATAGGGACCAAGAAAGCGACGTTGTTTTATACTATGTAGTGATGATTGGTTCAGATAACAATTCTCAAGTCAGGCAGCTTTTCTTAAATGTTTTTCATTTTCATTATTCTGAATCAGCATTATATTGCCCGGGAATTTGAATGTGCACAAAGTGGCGACAGGTTTGCCACCTATCACATCATGGGCCCTAGTACGGTGGCTAATCGTGGGTGTTCTAGTATATCTACTGGACTTTCGAGTCGTGGATATACTAGCACGCCTACCCTTTCGGGGATACTGGGCGTTAAGGGACTTTTATTACCTTTTTATATTACATTGGTTCGGATAACAACAAAAGTACAATTATTACAAAAATACATTTATATCTATGGTGTCTATAGGGTATAGTTGTCTCTTACCATCAGGAGACCCGTGTGCCTGTTCGCTGTTTTATCCCATAAAATTTTATGAGATTCCCTTCATAATATTACTGAGATTTGTCTGTATTATTTAAAATCGGAGATTTCCAACAACAATAACAAAATAACTTGTTTTCATTCAAAGTCTGGTGGAGTTAAGAAATACAAATTTATGCAATGTCAAAATTACTCCCAAATCAGAACAACGCTCGATTAGATCTAAGTCACTTAATGTTAATAACTTTGGTAACTGAATTATGTATTTATAATGCGATTGCTTTAAAAGCTTTTAGGTTTAATTGTAAATGAAAATGGGAAGAACTATCTTTAAAAAATCAATCACAAATGAAGTCCGAGGGTGGTGTCAAGTCTCTAAAATTGGCGTGTTTGTATGAAGACAGTAATGAATGTGGAGGAAGTTAGTAATTTATGACGCTTGGCACTCAGTACTCTTTGCCTACCCCACAAAGGCTTTGACGTGAAGATACTTAAGTAAAAATAAGGTTAACCTGTTCTAAATCTCATGCAGATTATCTATTTGCGATCTGATATAAATAACATTACGAAATGAAACAACGACATAAATTACGGGAACTTTCAGAAGGTATTATTTGAAAAAGTTCACGGAATACGTTTATTGGTTATGAAATTAAGCTAGAATAAAACATACAGTACTTTGATAATATATATCTATATAATAAAATAGATCGCTAAATGTGTTGCTAAGCGCAAAACTCGAGTACGGTCGAACCGATTTCGCTAATTCTTTTTTATTATATTTCTCGAAGTTCGAGGATGGTTCATGGACAGAAAAATTTTAAATATTGTCTGAGAAAGTCTTAAAATAATATTTTTCTATATTCTCATATAAAAAGATAGTAATAATACCTAAAAGTCTATTTGAATTCAAATACCATTTTTTATGGGATAAGACAGCGAACAGGCACACGGTCTTTTAATGGTAAAAGACAACCGTAGCCTATAGTTACCATAGATGTGCCGCTGCTTTGTAGTCGGGTTGTAAGACCTTATTTGCAAGTCTACCGGCTACCCTAGCCTCCAGACCGAAACACGACAATGTCATTATGGCGGCAGGAATAGGCAATGCGGTGGATCCCTACCCGGGCGAGTTGCTGCACAGCACTCTACCACTAGATAGACAGATGGCGTTGCTTAAAAATTAATTGTACAAGCTACACACTACTTATTTTTCAAATATTAATAATACATCTACTACATTTAAAAAAAATATATAATTCATATATTTTTGCTGCTTTTACAGACAGTTGATTAGGTAAGACTTCGTATACATACGAGTCCTATTTGCACTTCTGATTAATTCAATATGATCACCTCTGTGGGGTAACGGTTCAGCTGTCGCCTGTATAGATCATTAGCTGCTTAAAGTCCCGGGTTTGATTCCCAGGTCAGACAACTTTTATTAAATATTTTTCAAATTTTTCTGAGTAAGCATTATGTTGTCCGGGATCGAAATGTGCCCAAAGTGGCGACAGGCTTGTTACCTATCACATCAGGGTACTAGTACTTTGACTAATCGTGGGTGTTATATTATATCTACTGGACTTACGAATCGTGGATATACTAGCAAATCTCTCTGCTTGCATCTTAAGCGTGAAGGCACTATATTTACCAACATAATATTATGATGAATTTGAATTCCTTTTCTTTGCAATTTTACTGCTTTTAAACCATATATCTAAAGCGAATAGTTTTGATTGTTTGTTTGTATTGTATAAACTCCGCAACTACTGAATCAATTTAAAGAGTCTTTTATCGTTAGAAGCCGACATTATCTTTGATGAATATAAGCTACTTTTTACCGCTATACCGAACCAATTGGACAATGCTTACTAACCGTGCGGAATCCGGGCCGAGAAGCTAGTTTATTTTAAAGTAATGTAGGAGATCTAAATAACTGACGATGTTTAAGTACAATTTATTCATATTTAAATGTTAAAAGCATATTATGCTTGAATCAAGGTAAGGACAAAGTAACAGCTCAATCACATACCTAAGTACCAGTTTATTTCCCCGCCATTTCGTTCATCACTTTTATTCCGCACTCTAAACTTCACCTCGATTCAGCCACTCGTCTTTCTCTACATCGAAATTTACGACTGAAAATGTATTCAATTTAAAATTCTATGACAGTGGGGGTAAGGTTCAAAATTCAACAGTGGATTTTGTATCTGCAGTGTTTTTACTTTTATTCGCGACGGAATATGATGCAGAAATGTAAAATGCATGGACAATTGTGTGAAGAGGAAAGCGCAAATGTGTATGAAGTCACGTTGTTTAATGTATTTTTTTTCCAATTTTAGGTTTTGGTATTGAAAACTTTGTTGTAAAATAATAAGAGCTTTTTGAGGCCCATAAGACTCAGCAAATAATAGTTGGGCTTAAAGTCTAATAGAATGAATTCATATCCTTGAACAAATTACACAAATTGATCTAATCTTAAAGTAAGGAAATACGCTTGGGTTTTTGGTATCAGTCAATGATATATGTACAAATAATATATAATAAGTAGAAGAGTGATTGTGTACATTTAAGATATTTAAAAAATAATAAGGCCAGGCAATTAAAAACAAGCAGCAGAACAAATTATTTTAGAATTCTCGTCTGTATGTCTATTTGTCTGTTAATTTGTTAATCTAACAAAATCTTCCGAACGGATTTAAATGAAACTTCATTAGATTATAGTTTGTACTACTAAATAACAAATAGACTGCTTGCTATCCCGCTTACTTAAGGAGGGAGAGAGAATAAAGCCAAAATATAAATTATAGAAGAGGAGGCAAACGGGCAAGTGGCTCACCTGATGGTAAGTGATCACCGCCGCCCACGAACACCCGCAACACCAGAAGTATCATAGATGCGTTGCCGACCTTTTAGGAATGATTATGCTCTTTTCTTGAAGGTTCCTAAGTCGTATCCGTTTGGAAATACCGCCGCTGGTAATTCGTTCCATATATGTGTAGTTCGAGGCAAAAAATTCCTTGGGAAATGCATGGTTGAGGAGTTTTCTTCATTACTCAGGACATAAATTATAAAATAACATGTATTTTTTCCAAGTTATAAGATTTTTAATTCAGATATTACAGACCTAACGCAGTATGTAAAGGCCTTATAGCATAACTTGATTTTATTAAGAACTTTTTGTCAATAAACGTACGCAAAAGGGAAAGGCTTATATTAGATAGGATAGTAGTTTGTACTACCACTGGTGACAGACTGACAGATAGATAGACAGCTCTACAGATAGACTAATGGTTAGCAGTAGGCAGCAGCGTCTTGGTAATTAGGTAAAATAGTAAATATATACCCTAAAAAGGTATAGTCGAACAAAGATCTCGTTGATAAATAGAAGCAAACAAAAACAATTTGAAATAATCCACAACAGTTACAATGTGATTAAAAAACGATAAAATAACTAAATACCCTCATCTTAAGGAATTTCTTTGTCCCTATGAACTTCATTAAAAGCCAAAAAAATCATCAAGGCGTGCCATCGCCATTTCCAACTTTAACAAACATATAAATAAGTATAACAATCAAAGATTTATTATAAAAATCCAAATCTTGTTTAATTAATGGCAGTCCCCAAAGCTGCCACGCCCGCAAGCATGCCCGCACGCACACACGCATGCACGCACGCACGCATACACGCATGCACGCACACACAAACTCACGAACGCATCCACGCACGTACCGTCGCGGTTAAAAAGTGCTGAAATTAAAATAGCCAAACAAACTTTGAAATCATTTTATGAAACAAAGAAAAAACATAAATAGTAATAAACTTGGACGTAACAATTCATAAACTATAACATTCTGGTCTACCAAAGTCACATATGAACGAAATTAAGTCAGAAATACCATTTGCAATTCTTCAACCACTGGGGACTGGAACAATTCGGAATACTTTATATTCAGAAGAATCGATTGCTGTAAAAGGCGTCGGTGTTGGTGAATTAGAATTTAAAATATATTCCCTTATGAGAGGACAGAAAGGGGAGAAATGAAATATTAAACTGAGTTTTTACCAATTCACCGGCCGAACAGCTGAGGCGGTTGTAAAAATGGAACGTGACTAGAGCGAGCAGAAACTCGCACAGCTGACTTTGGGAGATTAAACTTTTACTCAGTCTTTTATTATTGTTTACGTTTCTTTAGTATCAACGATGACACGTCTTTCTTAGCTGCTAAGATGGTGGATGTAGCGAATTAAAATACAAAAGTAATTTTTGGATCACACGTACGTGGTGTACTATTGCTTGGTGCTACGGACTTTCGGTAGTACAGGTTCAAACCCCGATATATCTTGACGTATAGTAAAAAAGTAAAAAAGTGAATTCTGTACATTGAAGATATTAAAAAAATGTTTTTCTGTTAAATAGAACATACTTTACAGATTGTGTCACAATTTTTTCCAAGGCGTAAATTTTGTAGTTCAGAAATTTCAGATTTTAATAACTCTAAGGGCCTCTTTCACCACGTCTAAGTTGGTGCAGAAAGCAATTTCACGAACTCCGAGTAACGTAAAATGGAACTAATTTACTTGATAGTTTCATCTATCAAGTAGTACTAATCAATGAGTAGTTAATTGATACTTTACTCAAACTTGGTGAAAGAGGCCCGAAGTATAATTAGCGTAACTGAACCCTGAAATGTACTGCAATGTACAAGTGTATAGTCAGCTAAAACTGACCATTAAATTGACCACAATAACCTAATCCTTTTTGTCACATAAAGGTAGCCTAAGTTACTCTCTATAACTTCAGCTGTTCGTGTGCATTTAAAAAAATCTGCTAATTTAATATTGTAAAAACTGTCTTCAATTTTATTTATTAATTTCCATTTTACGCTAAAGTATCTGCACGCCGATATAAGAATTTAGTTCCTTTAACGCCGTTAGATGTCAGTTTACTAATTAGGATCGTGTTATTATTTTATATTGCAAAGGTTATAGGATTTCACGCTGCTATTATATTATTTAGCCTCCGTAAATTGTTCTCTTAGCTTCAAATTGAAATTGTTGTATTTTGGAAAAAGACGTTTGGAAAAGATTTTTTAGCAATTTTAAATCTCAAATTACTACAAAAATCATTTTTACATCAGCTATATTATATAGATTAATCATTTTTAATAAATGAATATTTATTATATTAATAGCTAGACCGTTGAAATTTTTCATAGAACCCTTCGTGTCCGAGTGAGACTCGCATTTGACGATGGGGTCATTACATTCCTACAAACTCTAACTTAATTAAAATAAAGAAACTTAATCTTAACTCTACGACCAAAGCAATTTATCAAAATCCTACGTGAAGTAAGAACTTACGAAGAAACATTAGAGTGTTTTTCACTGAAATGGTAGAGACGTCTCGTTTCACGTAGATCATTTCAGATAAGAGTCATAATAGAGACAAACATTATATGTTTCGTGTGAATTTTGCAAACAAAATTTAAAAAGATTTTTAACACAAAAATAAGTGCTTTAACGTTTAATTCTAACTATAGCAATTATTCTCGAGAAAAACTAAAAAAACAGACAAGCCCGAGTCGGACTCGCGCACGAAGGGTTCTATCTGTATATATTCATTACTAAAAAACATTTTGCTTATTTTTCTCCCAATTGTATAAAAAAAGATTAAAAATTATTCAATTTAGTGAAAAAACGTCGATCCAAGATCATTAGTTAAGCTCAATGGGTTTTCGCAGAGTAGGCAACAGTGACAGAGATTTCAACTCGCACCTTATTGGAAAAGAGGACCATTAATTTATCCAAAGTGTTGACGAGATCAGTTAATCTATGTTAGCGGGATGAGGAAAGAATTGACAGTTATACATTTGAACTTACTTCGAAGTAGCTGTCGTAAGTTTTAACCGACTTGAAAAAGGAGGAGTTTGTGTGCATATCAAGTTATTGAAAACTTTTTTTATGTATGTTTGGAATTCCCTTTCAGTAGAAATCAGGAATGTTCCAAATATTAATATCTTATTTATTAGTTAATCTTTATTGTAATTATTAAAGTTCTACCTTAATATTACATTACATTTACACATAAAGTACCTTCACGCCTATTATCCCCTAGTGGTATTCAGAAGTGTGCTAGTATATCCACGACTCGTAAGTCCAGTAGATATACTAGAACACACCCACGATTAGCCAAGATACTTAGGGCCCTGATGTGATAGGTGGTAAGCCTTTCGCCACTTCGCGTATATTCCAATCCCGGGAAATGTAATACTTACTTAGAAAAATCTGAAATCTGAATCAATTTTAAGAAAAGTTGTTCGACCTGGGAAACAAACCAGGGACCCTACGTGGCAAACAGTCAGGTGACACCTGTACCGTTACACCACAGAGTTACACATCTACACAAGTAAATGAATTTAAAGTGTCTGTTTGTAAAATTTGAATAAACGCTTTTAACTAAATTTATAGATACACGGCACATATATATAATAATATTTTGTACAACTATTGTCTATTTGTCTGTTTGCAAACTTAGCTCTCTAGTCTAAGTTAAAATGTCAACCTATATATTTCTATAAAAGACCTAGTCTATTGAATTTCATTGTATTTTATTAAAGTAATGTTACTTATTACGAACTGAACTCAATTTCTAATTTCATAGCGCAGTTTCTAACTGCAATTGAATAAGAAGACGTAGTGGGATCATTGTATTACTGTGAGAATAGGGTTTGTTGTTCAGTTAATACAGTCTTCGTGGATTAATAATCTATTTTGTTAGTGAAACATAATATATTTATCAAGAAAACAACTTTTTAGTGATAGTTTAATAGTTCGCAATCTCAGTAATATAAAGAATCAACTCAAAATTGTAAACTATGATTTTAAAATTCAAGGGCATACGATGTTAAATAATAATCTTGTAATTAAAAAAAATACGATGTAAGAATCTAGAATCTTTAAACGCCATTTAACAACAAAATACTTTTTTTGGATTGTGTCCTTATATTACTATGGGTGCGATGTGAAAAAGAAAGTTGTGATAGTTACGCTATTTATTGCCCAAGAACGGTAGAACCAATTCGACATAAAATTGGTGGAGAGGTAACTCAAAACCAGGAGGAGGAATTTTTATCTCAATTTTTCCGTGCTTACGAAATTTCATAATCATATTAGTTCTACAGTAGATTTGTTCAGTAGAATAACTGGGAATAAAGGATATAATCACGGATAGAATCCATATATTGAAAAAAAAATTGTGTTTAGTTACGCTATATCTCAAGAACAGTTGAACCAATTTGATTTGAAAAAATAGTGAGATGTAGTTTAGAACTAGGAGATAGACATAGGATACTTTTTATCTTGATCCGTTAACTTCTCATGAGATTTTGTGTACAAATCGGGTAGGTATGAGAACTGGTATAGACCATATAAATTGGTATCTATTTTTCATACCCCTAATTGTGGGTGGTTCCAAGTTCGCCGGGATAGCTAGTTAACTAAAAAAAGCTAAAGTAATCGGTTAAGTCATATGATTACCTTTTCAAGAATATGGGTGTGATTATATTTATATTCTTCCCTTCCCTTCTAAATAAATTCATGATGGATAACCACACTCACGGTACTTCATAGTTTTCTAATATCTAGAATTTCGTTTCAGTTGCGTTTTAAATTTAGAACGGAATATTCCAGTAAAGATGGAACAGTTCACCCGTTTGATTTGAAACTTCCAAGTAAACTTGCGACTGCGTATGGGAATGCGAAATGCGGCGTGCTCAGTGATCCGGGCCTACAACAACATGCACGATCGTATCGAACGCTTCACTGAGTTCCGTCACAATATCCCCACTAATTTACATGTGACTGCATAATATATTGCATGATTTGTTGACGTGTCTATGGCGTTTTATATTTTACCTATAAATAATTCAATTTTTGTACAAATATCTATATACTAGATTTATATCATACTAGAATAGTAATAGTAGTATGGGAACCATTTCAAATATTTATTTTATTCTGTTTTTAGTTACTTTATTTATTTTATTTGTTATCATGTTTGACAGTAACCGACAGCAGACAGATGAACAGCGGAGTCTTGAAAATAGGGTTCGTATTGTATGTAAACGTTCTAGATACCGTAAGTAATAATTTCAATTTTATAATTCTACCTACATTTTAAATGCGAATTTATTTTTAAATATAAGTTGTTCTCATTATTAATATCTTAGAAAAATAATAAAGATCTCCAGCCACGTTTATTTTTGGACATCTACCTTTAACTTGATCTAACTTCAAAGTAAGCAAATTATGAGTTAAAAACGCAAAAGACGAGAAATATAAATAAGAAAATAATACCTCGTAGATATAGATTTTTCGTAACAGTGGTATTATTTATTACATTACAAAGAATTGTAAAGCGGTACAAGATTGAATAAGAGCTCACGGAATTGTGTTCATAGAATTCATCCCGTCACAAAGAAGCCCGATATAATCTATTAAAAATGCTACCAAGGAACTGACTGTTACGCTTCGCTCACATAAATTGTAAAATATAGCAAAACGTTATTTCTACCCAAAGGTGGATTATTGCGGTAACGAGAAATTTCCAACAGACATTGCGAACGGATGCACGTACCAAGATCTCGATGCACTTAGTACTGGATACAATCTTTTCGACTCAAAAACAGCTTATGATATCCACACAAAATATTAATGTGAACTTTATTTTATATGTTTCAAAGTTGAATATCTATTGTAGTTTTATAGCTTTTCTTTAAGATTGCCGGTGCCTAGGGATGTAAAATTACAGGATGGTCTTTGAGCTTGAAGCTCAAAGTCTGAGTTAATAAATCTGTTTACGTAGGCAATACAATAGGATAGTGCTACCTTATTCAAACAATAGAAAAGATAATTAAATAGTGAATGCAGAATTTAACGCTTTTGTCCTTTGTTAATAATTTATATGACTGATTGCTACGTACTGTTTTATGAGATTTTATTATATGATTTCGTCCGCGTTTGAATTTAATTATCCTACTAATATTATAAACGCGAAAGTGTGTAAGTATAGACGGATGTATGAATGATGTTTGAAACTACTGGATGGCTTTTTATGAAATCTATATGCTTATACCGACCAATATCTGGATAGATAGAACTAATTTTGATGGGACTTTCACTTGCAAATACCTGATATAGTAAGGAAAAACGAAGGTTACTTTTATTTTCGAATTCTATTTTAGAAATATGTTATTTAAAGTAAATAAATAAAAACGCGTATGATGTCGCGTGTACAACTAGTTTCTAAAATAAGATATAAAATTATTTATATACTATACATATTGATGATATGTACAATACATATGATATAAACAAATACTTAAATAAAAAACTGTATATTTTATACTTAAAGTAAGTACTTACTTTGTACTTTATTAAAACCACAGTCTAAAATACTTCGTTTGAACATATATATCTTATACCAGCTGCTCAGCATCCAGGTGCAGCGCTTGTCCAAGCTTGTATAGCCAGATGAAGTGTCCCAGGTTATTCCTAAACAAAGCACACGTACCCATAATAGGTCACGTTTACATCGCGCTGCAACGAGCCAGTAGCTGAATAAACGGTACTCTGAGCTTCACAAATGTCTGATTTAGTAGTTGTATCTCTATTCATAACTGTTTTGTTTTCAATTTAAATAAAATATCATTACGCCCACATTCTCCAAACAGTAGGCAGAGTAAATATGCACCCACGATTAGGGAAACGAATTTGTTTTATACTGTGTAGTGATGATTTACTCTGAATTCAGTAATTGTGAAAAAACCGCGCCTATTTTTTATTACTTATTTGAATTTTTTATTGCATAAAATTATGGACAAAGATAAACTTAATGCTAATAAGCAGTTTCTCCCAGTTTACCCTGGTTAGTGGAGACAAATAAACATGAATGATGCTTTAAAGTGAATTACAGAATATAAAATTATAATGAACAATGACACAATTAATTATTTTAAAAACTTAAAATATAAGTGTATCTATCAAAATACAATTAATACCTAAAATGAATGTGTATGTTATAATACTAAAAATGATAATACAAAACAAAGGAATATCAAATAAATGAATTCATACTAAAATACGTATTATATAAGATATATATAAACAAACAATACATAAAAAATAAGCAATATAAAATACAACGACACCAAATAAAATCTCTCAAATATAAAAATAATAGTAGGTACCTTCACGCCTATTAACCCCGAAGTCGTAGGCAGAGGTGTGCTAGTATATCCACGTATCGTAAGTGTAGTGGATATACTAGAATACACCCACGATTAGCCTAGGAACTAGGGCCCATGATGTGATTTTTCTCAATATATTATTATTATAGTATACTACATTCTCTCGTTCACGGAATTGGTTCTAACGATTTCACTAAAATTTGGTAGCTAAGGTTTTTGGGAAGATAAAAATAGATCTAGATAGGTCTTATATCTAACGAAAACTACAGTTTTTTAAAGACAAGATCAATTTAAAGTTGGGTAATTTTGATTATTTTGAAAGATTTTTTTTAAATTTTGTTTATTATTTTGCTTAAAACTCCAAAACAAAAAAGAACTACCGAACGAAGCTCGGTTGTCCAGGTACTTTTTAAATTAAGATTGTTTCTTACTTTTAATGTATTTTAATTTTATTTACTCATTACTTCAATGCACTTAGGTATATAAAAAGTAGGTATTAAAACAAAAAAGGTCTTTTTATAATATACTGAAGTATACTCATGACAATAGTTTTATACCATCAAATAAAATGAAATCTTACATTAAAAGCTTATGGTCCAAGATCCGAATCAATATCGGCTTTCACCCATCTGATAACCGAATGAAACATACTTAAATATTTTTTTACAACAAATAAGCCAGCATGTGTTGCTTATCAAAATTGGTTCATGGCTATTCTGAATTTAAAAAAAAAAATTAACAATATTCACCAACTATTTAAACAATCAAATGTTCTTAAAACTAAAAGTTTTAAACATATATAAGTATAATAAATAAGTTTATTACTGGACAAACTACACAAATTGACCTAACCCCAAAGTAAGCAAATTAAATGCTTGTGTCATGGGTGTTAGTCAACGATACTAATACATAGAAATACTTAAATAGATACAAGAATAAATTTAATAAACACCCAGACC
>DVZL01005019.1:0-12391 GCA_018236625.1 Lasaia peninsularis
TATGCGTTCAATATTTTTTTCGATAAACCGAAAAAAAACTCTTGACTTTCTCGGTAGTCGAACCCGGGACCTCCTATGTCAAACTCGGACATCAATAATGCTCGACCGCAGGGGCAATTAAATTATTATTAATTATATGTCTAAAAGGAACGACAATGAAAAATATTACAAAGAGGCGAAAGAAGAAAAGATAACTTTCTTTGCGTGCGCTTCGTAAAGAAGAAAAGAGAATTTTATTTGCGTGCGCTTGGTAAAGAAGAAAAGAGAATTTTTATTTGTGTGTGCTTCGTAAAGAAGAAAAGAGAATTTTATTTGCGTGTGCTTCGTAAAGAAGAAAAGAGAATTTTATTTGCGTGTGCTTCGTAAAGAAGAAAAGAAAACTTTATTTGCGTGTGCTTCGTAAAGAAGAAAAGAAAACTTTATTTGCGTGTGATTCGTAAAGAAGAAAAGAAAACTTTATTTGCGTGTGCTTCGTAAAGAAGAAAAGAGAACATTCTTTACGTGCGTTTCGTAAACAGTGAAAGTTACACAAACACGTATTACGAGATTTGACTTTTAAAAATCTCATTAAACTTATCGCCGACACTATATTGTGTCTAGCTTTTAAGGTTGACTATGTATGACTTTTCTTTAAGGTTCTCTATCTGTCTGTCTGTCACCAAGCTGTATCTCATGAACAGTTATAGATTGACAGCTGAAATTTTCACTGATGATGTATTTAATGGTGCTCCCATACATCAAACGTGATTTTTTATGACATTTTTTATTTAATGGCGATAACTAGGCAGTTGTAAATTTCACAGATAATGTAAATCTTTTGCTTATATAACAACAAATACTAAAAATAGAAAAAAATAAATATACAAAGAGTGCTACCATTTTATATTTTATTCCTGTTTTTAGTAGATTTTTTGCCGTTTTTAGAGATAATGGTACGGAGCCTTTCGTGCGCGAGACGGACTCGCACTTGACTTATTTTTACTTTGGGGTTAGATCAATTTGTGCAATTTGAGGAAATATATATCTCATAGTGCATATATCACAGAGTAACAACAACATAGTACTCCGGCCATCTCAAGGCTGATTCGATTTTCTCCGCCGTATACGAATACGGCTTCAATTGAAATCGGAGCATATCGAATCCATAAAAACAAATTTCTTTTCGAATTGTTGATATAAGGGAGGGTATTACGATATTTTTCGACACCATTTCGCCAACGAATGTATGGAACTCGAACGTGACTGCGTATAGAATGATATTAGACGGTAAAGATGTTTGGATCAGCCGACTAAGCCAAATTTGGCCGCGATAGTATACGAAATTGTAATACTGATGATATTTTGTAGTATATTGTAGCGTTTGTTAGTGATTTTGCGTTAAAACTTAACGTCTATATCTTAATATATATAAACCTCCTGTCACGATGTTTGTCCGCGATGAATTCCTAAACTACATAACCGATTTTAAATTAAATTGACACACCGTGAGCAGTCTGGTCTAACTTGAGATATAGGATAGCTTAGATCTTTAATTATAGTCGCAATTTTATTTTATTGCAAATTATTTATCAAGTGATTCAAGAGGAAGGTTTTTATGTACATATAACATGTATAGTATACCCGTGCGAAGCCGGGGCGGGTCATTAGTATACTTGTAAAAACCTTGTGATTTTTTTTGTCTATTGGTTTTCTTATCTTTCGGTAGTTCTATACGTCGGTGTAAAAACCATCTATTTTTCAGGGTTCCGTACCCGAAGGGTGAAAACGGAACCTTATTACCAAGACTCTGCTGTCGGTCTGTACGTCTTTCTTTCACCAGGTTGTATCGTTACACCGCATTAGTTAGAAAGTTGAAATTTTCACAGATGATGTATTTCTGTTGCCGCTATAACAACAAATACCAAAAATATAACAAAAAATACATAAGTACATTAGTGTATTCTGTGTTGTTGTATAAACAAATAAATAAATTTGGAGTGTCTATATGTAATATTAAAATAACCACTATTTCCTAAATGCATAATATGTATGCTTACAAAGTACATATACCAAAATACTCCCTAATCTTAGAAACCGATTTTGACGAGTCTTTCACTGGCAGACAGCTGATGTAATAAGGAATAGCTTAGGCTACTTTTATTTTAGAATTGAATTTAAGAAATGTATAAAATAAAATAATTAAATAAGAACGTGGACGAGATAAGTATAAGTAGTAATTTAAATAGTATCTTGTTTAAGAAAAGTTTTTTATTTTTTATTTAATTCATACTTGCTCGAACCGGCCCGGGTTCGCATGGCTATACTATACATATTATAAACATAAAAACCTTCCTCTTGAATCACTATCTATGAAAGAAAACTGCATCAAAATCCGTTGCGTAGTATTAAAGATTTAAGCATACGTCGGGACATAGGGACAAAGAAAGTGACTTTGTTTTATACTATGTAGTGATTATGTATATTATAAGTTTAAATATTCTTTTATGGCCAATAATATTATTATGTTCAACTAATATAGCAACACTTACATGTTTGTTTGTATGTTGCAGGTGGGATCCGGACCAAACAATCTACCTCAATATCACACTGTGTTGGATCTACCGCTACCAGGTTAGTGTAAACCGTTTAAACTTCGCAGCTTTGTGATTACGTATGTTACTAAAAATAAATAAATATCACCACGCCCATATCCCTGAAGGGGTAGGTATTGCTAGAGGTACAAATGACAGGCGGTAAGTCCGTGAGTACAAATCCAATCTCGGCCAAAGTTGTTTTTCAGATAAACTAAAAAAAACTCCTAGTCGGCGTCGAATTTTGACGCACGAGGTTCTATTTCTATTCCCTGTTATGGCAAAGCGTTACCATATTTATTTATTTTTATTTACACAATAAATTATAGTAATGAAGGATTTGATATAACGAAAATGAAAATTTCAAAATATCGAAATAATGCACTATTCCTCTTCTTTTTTAGATAATGTTGTAGAGGCATAAAAAGTAAACAATTTTAATGTTATTTAAAGAATAGATAACTGAGTTTGCCTACTCGTCGGCGGTAGTAAAGTTTGTTAGCCGTATTAAATCTAAGGTTAGATTAAAAAAACATAAATACACGATAATGCAAGAGTTTCAAATTTACAGACTAAAAAGAGTTTTTTAATCAAAAACAAACTTTTTTGAAGCGTTAGGAAGCTATGTGTATAAAAAAAACCGTTTCGTTAAATTTCGTATGCCGACATGGCAATCTTCGAAAAGTCCAAAAAACTGCCATTTCGGCACACGAAATTATATTCAAAAACTTAAATTTTAACACAGGTTAAATGCATCGAAAATGAGTAATATTAAGTGTTTTAGATGATTAAAGTAGATATAACCCCGTGTAACCCCTCGGCCCGTGTTGCAGGCGGCAAGCGCGGCCTCAAGCGATCCCCGTCGGGCTGGCGCGGCCTGTTCTCGCGACACAAGCTGCAGCGGCCGCGCCCCGCGCCGCCTCCGCCGCCGCAGGTACTACGGCTGTATTACAGCCTTACTAACTTTCCCCACGCGGCTTTGTCCGCTCCAATTATTTTAATAACACGGATAACTTTCAGATGGTAGATTTTTTTTCGACTTATAGCGTTAAAACGTACCCTCTTTTTAATGTAGTCGGTAAAAAAGTAGTATATGTTCTTCCCCAAGGTCATCTCTATCCCTGTGCCAAATTTCATCAAAATCGGTTCCACGGTTTAGGAGTGAAATCATAATATTAGTAGGGATTTATTATATTAGTAGGGATTCAGGAGCCGGATTATACTATATCCTGTGATGGTTCGCGGCCCACGTGTAGAATAGATTTTTATATGTAGACGTGTTGGTGCAAATTTAGTAAAATATCAAATTGAACTTTCAGGAAGTGTCTGTCAGTGCGGCGAAATCGTGCGAGTCGTTGTCCTCGGAGCCCGAGTCCCTGCCGCAGCAACCGCCCGCAGCGCCGCCTGCGCGTCACCACGCCAGGTTCGTGTATCATTCTGATGGACGGATGTCCATACAGTCAAAAACTTATCGTTCAAGTTCATTTATTTGCTTTCAGTGGGGTACTCCGTTCTTATGTCTCACAATCCATTTTATAGTACTCAAATCCTATGCCTATTGGTTAACATGCAAATATTATACAACATTTTATTTACTAATTAAAACATCATCATCATTCTAGTCTAACGTTCTAGCTCTTTGTAATTATTAAAAACTAGTGATCCGCCCCGGCTTAGCACGGATACATTACGCATGTTATATACATAAAAACCTGACTCTTGAATCACTATCTATTAAAGAAAACCGCATCAAAATCCGTTGCGTAGTTTAAAAATTCTAAGCATATATAGGAACAGACGGGAAGCGAGTTTGTTTTATACTATGCAGTGACGGTTGTTTCATATGGTTTGTCAGGTCGTCGTCGTGCGACTCGTACTTCGAGCCGTGGCAGGCCGAGCTGGCCGGCATGCGGCTGCGACTGTCGCCGCAGGAGCGAGACATGCACATGTTCAGCGAGGAGGACGACACGCTGCAGCGCCCGCAGGTACACCGCACGCCCCTCTTGTACACCCTCGGCTACACACAAACACATCGCGACCCCGCTGAGGGTGAAGAACACCAATGTTCTGTTCTATTTGTCTTGAGTCCCTCCCCCCTTTATCTCGATTTCCTTGTCACCGCCCTCCACCCCGATTACCATAATTCCCGCCCCTAACCCGGTTATCATAACCCCGCCCCTTACCCTGCTTACAATAACCCCGGCTCCACCCCGACTACCATGACCCAGCCCCCACGGCGATTATCAAAACCCGCCCCCCACCCCGCTTACCGATTTTTATGAAACTTTATTAGAACACTTGGTAGGTCTGAGAATAGATTATTATCTATTTTCATATCACTTAGTGTGGGCGATGCGAAGTGCGCTGGCGATGCTGGTAATAATTAATCACCATAGCAACTGGAGTTTCTTTCGCTGGACCTTCCCAAACCGCAATTCCGTTCCGGTAGTAAATGTATACTATAATTGACGAACTACTACCACATGTGTGGTAGTGTTTATAGTATAGTATAGTGTTTATGGTAGATGTTTTAATCGCAATGTATAAGTAATTTACAATTTTGATTTTTTAAGGATGATTCGCTGTGTTCGTCGCCGCCGGAATCGAACCCGTGCTCCGCTGAACCGAGTCCGAGACGGTTGAGAGTGGAAGTGCACACTCCCGCCGACTTGGCCGAGAGGTATGCAAATAAACAATAAATAAACATCATCATACCCACATGCCTGAATAGGTAACCGGAGGTACGTATGCACTCATGATTGGCTGACGGTATTATATCCATGTCGTGACAGGTGAGTGACGTCAAGTCCGTCGCCAAATCGAGCACAAATCCAATCTCGGGCAACGTCATGTTTTTCATTAAACTGAAGAAAAATAAAAACGGCAAATGATGTGTATTGCTTTTTTTAATTTAATTAAATGGTTTAGGCTTTAGGGAAACTTAAATTAGACGCGATTAGAGTTATAAGGATTTTCTTTAGAATTAATGAATTCGACTGTGCACTATCTAACTAACATATAAGTATATTTTATCAGCGACATAATAATTTACAGTTTGTCGTACACAAAAGTCTATTTTTATATGAATTTAATAATCTAGGAATCGATTTCTAACAAATCTAAAAATTTCGAGAACCGTCTATCGAAAGCCTAATGCTTTATATACAGAAACGTTTAAGTGACTTGTCTCAACTCTCATGAATGTCTTAGGAAATTTATATTTATTCATTGTATTTCGGGATTGAGAATCTTTTAAATTGGACCGTATTGCAGTTCGGTAGTTTTGAATTTCCAAGCAATCATATAAGTATATAGATATAAGTTGTGATATGTGTCTGCAGGAAGCGCGTGGCGCTGGAGCAGCTGGAGCAGCAGGTAGCGGCGCTCGGGTACATCGACCACGACCCCGACCCGCGACCCGACACGCGACCCGACCACCGCCCCGCCGCGCCCAAGAGGTGATACGCACACACACACACACACAGACTCGGACAATACTTAAAGGAACTCGGGTCCAACGCGACCTAAATTTGTATTCTTTTCCAGGCTATGTACTGATCGAGACAGTCCAATGTCTTCTAACCCAGACTTCCACAGTCCCATCAATGTCAAACTCAGGTGAATATTATTATATTATGAAAAATGTTTCAAATCATTCATGATAACTTGATTTTTTTCTGTATATCCTTTTAATATTTTTCTATTAACTCGCTGTATATTATTTTGTTCTTTCGTAATTTTAGCAAATTCTAGCTGTGCTCGCGACTTCGTATGCGTTTAAATTAAATTTATTTAATGTAATTATAAAATAAAAGTAGCATAAGTTACATCAGATATTTGCAAGTGAAAATCCTGTCAAAATAGATCCGGCCGGCCGACAGACAAAAAATAGTTAAAAATATTAACTTGATTATGTACTGTGTATACATAAATATGAATTCAATACAAAAGTTGTTTTAATATTAAGAAAATGATAATTTTTTTCATTTTTGTGTATAGATAGTTCAATACAATGCTATGAACTTGAAAATTTTTATTTTATGATATCTTTTTTCATCACATTTGTGAAAAAGAGTTTGTATGCATGTTTGTGTATGTGGATTAGAGAGTTTATAATTATAAACCACTTCATGAATTGCAAAAAAATACACATGCTGTATAATAAGCATTAATGTGATATTAAAGGTTTTATTTTTTATTAGTGTATATGGTATTGTAAGGAAATTAAAATAACAGATCATAAGGATACAAAGGTGTGAGCTACAAGAAAATGTATTTCTATTGCCTGTTTACCAAAAAAAAATTCTAAAAACAGAATAAAATAAATATATAAAGGCTGCTTTTATACAATAAACGTCATTTTTATGCTGTTTTTACAGATCCGTATCCGATTAGTAGTCCGACTCGCACTTGCATAATTTTTTTAATTATACTGGCTAA
The DNA here is from genome assembly GCA_018236625.1 of Lasaia peninsularis. NCBI lineage: Eukaryota > Metazoa > Arthropoda > Insecta > Lepidoptera > Riodinidae > Lasaia > Lasaia peninsularis. The sequence goes on from DVZL01005019.1 coordinate 7,011, forward strand.
ATAAATCAAAATGTTGTTTAGCACTTCATTTTGTGCTACTACAAATTAATATACAGCGAGTTATATTTCGAATTTTTTTCAATTTGATTGAAATTCACAGGGTGTTGTTGAATGATACGAGTAGTTTAAGCTTTTTTTACTCCGTATATATAGTTTGGAACGTCTTCTCTTATTGTACAATTATGCACATATAAGATCATTACATTAAAAAAATACGGATTACTTTTAGATGGTTTCAAATGTTCTCAAACTTTACCTGTAATACGATTGACTAAATATTCTACAATGAAATAAGATAGCTATGTTTAGTCAAAGAAAAATATTTAAATAAAACAAGGGCATTCAAAGGAATGTAAAAGTCAACCTTTCTTATTCAAACGCTTTGAGAGCTAAAGGTACAACATAGAGATTACACTCCTAACAAATTTCATAATGGTAGAGTGATTTGCAACAACTCGCCCGGGTAGCGATCCACCACCTTAATGACATAGTCTTGTTCCGTTACGGAGGGTAGGGTAGCCGGTAGACTTGCTCATTCGGTCTAACAGCCCGACCAAAGACAGTGATGCACCTACAACATCAATATGTCTATAGGTTACGGTCGCCTCTTACCATCAGGAGACCAGTGTGCATGTTCCCTGTCTTATCTTATAAAAAAAGATGTCCTCAATACTTAGTATTGCTAAAAAAAATATAACGGTATGGTTAACTCTCTCTAATCTGGACAACCAATCTTTCTGCAGTTTTGTGGAGTTGATAAAGATTACTGGTGGTAGAGTTTGTGCAGTAACTTGCCCGGGTAGGGATCTACCGCTTTGCTTATTCCTGCCTCCATAATGACACTGTAGTGTTCCGGTCTGGAGGGTACATTATTCAGTAGACTTGCACATCAGGTCTATCACCCAAACCACAAGACAGCTCTTATCTATGTTGCATCGATGCCACGGTTGTCTTTTATCATCAGCAGAGCAATTTGCTTGTTCGCTGTCTTATCTAATAAAAAAAGGGAAAACATGCCAGTATTGTGAGTTTTTAGGAGTGTAGTCTCCAGACAGTACCTGTTCTTCAGTTTCGTTTTCAGAAGTGTTTTTTACATCTATTTGACTTTGACTTGCTTTTATTCAATGAAATACCAAGCTGATCCGTATTTGTTTTTTCATCTCCATTCGTAGGAACATTCCATTAGATAATATGAAATTTTTAGCATTATTTACCGATAAATACAGATAGATATTTTTATAAGGTATTTTAGAATTGAAATATAATGGTACTAGATTCATAAATGATTATTGCACGTTTTTTATAATACTACACAACTACTGTTTTAAATAAAAAATATATCGCCACGCCCATATCTCCGCAAAGGGTAGGCAGAGGATAATAGTCGATTATGTTAAGTCCCATGATGTAACAGGTGGCAAGTCCGTCACTATATCTGGGCACAAATCCAATCTCAGACAATGTTATTTGTTCGGATAAACTGTTTAAACATTTCGAAATTTGTCGTAATTATAAATAATATTAAACTAAAACAAAAAAAATATTATTTTACAAACTCAACGACTAAGCGCAGTCCAGTTGTCCTGAAGATAATAATTTCATTTTTGCTTAAATATAGATTTATGCAAAGTAACACTTGAATCTATCGATTAAATATTATTTAAATATTTGATATTAAATAAAATTTTAAATAAGTAGTAACCGTAGAACGTGCAATAATTATATGGCTTGATAAACTAAGTACTAAGTAGCTTTCAAAATTAGTTTTACTATTTTGAAATTAGTGCGTTAAAGTCTTTTTCTTATCTTTATTCCATTATCAATTACACTACAGTACAGTGCATTCCATTAGTGACTAAAGAGGTATATTTTTTCGTTAATTAGTAATTACGCTGTAAAAATAATAATAAAAATGATATATTTTATTTGTTAAAGCGATTTTCACCAATAAAAAATTGGATGTATTCACATATATTATTTTTCAGGATAATAAAACACAAGATTATATCCTACGACAAAAGATCTTGTAAGGTAACTAAAATAACGTTTGTGAAGGGTTCCTACTAAAATATTCGAATCATTCTGTAACACCCGAACATTTAACATCTTCATAAACTAATGCTTAACTAACAACGCTTGCAGAGAACGGAATTCACCGCGGAAACAAAAAAACAGCGCACGTTATAGCGGTATGCATCATCCGGTTATAAATGATCCGGATAAACCGGTAACTAGACTCACGTGGCACGGAAAAGACGGACATTCAACGCTGATTAAAATAGATTGGCCGGGAGAAAACTCTTCTATAAGTAATCTGACAACCAGCACATTAAATTCTAGTCCAATTACACCGGCTACTCCAGTGTACGACCCTTTAGAAAGCGATTCTGAGACAAGTGAAAATAAACACACTATAACAATCAAAAGCAACGATTGTGACAATTGCGATGAAGAAAAATGTCTTAAATGTGAATTAAAAGCGACAGATTATGAAAACATGAAAGATGTAAGTGAATATTCAGAAAGGAACTTACATAGTTTAGAACTGAGTCCAATACATTCCAGAGACATAAGCTATCAAAATTTAAATAGACTCTCAGCTGTATCCACTTCTTCGAACTCCGATCCACATTCCAAAAAAGATTGTGACGCCATGAAGATTATGACGTCGTCTCACGAAAGTTCCTCCAGTTACTCCAATGTGAGTTATAAACAGGATGAGTTGTACGAATGTTGTAATTTTGCGAGACCAAATTATATAAATTTATCTTCGAGTACATCAAAAAGTTCTCCAGGAAGTCCTTTAAAGAGTCCCCTGAAATCTACTATTAGTATAACGTTTAGGTCACCATCGAAATCAAAAAGTCCTGATTACGAACTTATTGATAACATAGATACGCCGACTAATGAGCGAGATTCCGTGTATGAAGATATTGATTTAGAAAAGAATCTGTCCATCGTTGAAGACGCTACTGTACCTCAGGCGGATGCAAGCTTACCAACACAACAAGCTTGTCAACCTGAAGATTTCAATCAAGATTTAATAATATTAGAAACGCCTACAGAAGCGAACATAGACGTCTATAGTCAAGTCAAATTCTTTAAGAAAAGCATAGAAGAAGTGAATGCAATGGTATTAGAGACGCCTGAAAAGGAGAATCTATACGAGAATGTTGCATTTGAAGATCAAAGAGATTATGAAAATATTAACCTTGATACTCATAACATTTGTGATAAAATAGAACTTAGTGTAGATGCGAATAAATCAATAGAAAAAGATAACGGAAACGTGATCAAGTCTAAAATAGCTACAAATATGAATGTTAGGGAACTGGCTATAAGGTTCGAAAGTCCTACGGAACAAAAAGGTCCGTTTACTTTCGAAAAATTCAAAACTGAAGTCAAATATCCTACTTTGGAGCACAAAGAGGAAAAGAATAAAAAAGAAGTCAATGTACAACTACCGCCGATTTCACCAAAACCCTATAAACTTTCAAAAAACTCTAATGCCAGATCACTAGATGAAAATGCATTTGTGAAAGAATTCGGAAGTGATAAAGACAGACGGAAAAGTTTCGAAGTACGAGAAATACGAAAACAAAATAAATACTTACCAGATCTGAACTTAAATACAGAAGAACCAGATATTAAAATAGATAGCATAACTCCTACTACAGAAAACAAAATATCTCTGATACAGAGGTTTGATATTAAAAAACCAGATCTAAAGAACATCATTGGTTTTGATACAGAGAAAAAACTAAGCCGTGAAAGAATCGAAAAATACAAAGAAGAACGGAGAAATTTTCTTCGAGAAAAGTATAGTTCTCAATCTTTTAGAAGTAATCCTGAGCAATTGACAAGGATAAAGTTAAAAAAAGATGTGGAGGACAAGGAAACGTGTGAAAGATTAAAAGATGTGCCGAAGTTTGAGAGAAGGAACACAGTGGATTTAGGTCAAAGGATGCGGTTTTCTTTAGCTAGAAGTGCCAATAATTTAGACTCCATACCTTCACCGGTTAGTCCAGTAAATGATGAACTGAGAGGAGAAACCAGTAGGCGAAATAGAGATGAAAGGTATGTACGTTTGAACGGTTCATAAAATGATGCATTTTTTTTAAATGTCAATAAGGATTATAATTAAGTTTTACTTTTATAATCACAAAAATATTTATGCATTATTTTTACGGGTGGTTATTTTTTGATAGTATATTTTTTTACTATTTTACACAGTTTAAAGCACTATGCAGACGTTAGTTTATAATCGATGTATGACTTATTTCAGTGTCATAAATTATAACTTGTTTTTGTTTTTGTTTTTTTTCATTTGCATTTTAAGTTTATTCTGATATTTTTTTGCAATTTAACATAATTTTGCGAACTAGAACAAACCCAAATTAAGTACCTCTGTAGATAATATACAATTTCACTTTTTAAGAGTGAAGGAAAAAACTGGAAAAAACCTGTTTTAAAAAGTAACTTGCAAAAAGTTTTAAATTTCTTCTTCACACTTTTAAAAATAAAGTAAAATTATCTATCCTCGGGTTACTGTCCTGTAGTTGGGGTATTAGGCCTGGCTACCCTTCTCACCAAACCGGAACACGATATTGTCACGGCGGCCTGATTAGAAATATTACCATATTAATAAATAATAATCTCATTTATAAAAAATATTGCACTAATCTCAGTAATTTTTGTAACGATTATAAACGACTGTCTGCTCTGGTCCATAAATACTTAGTAAGGTGATAAGACAATAATCATAATTTTTATACAAATCCAGGCCGGGACAATATGTTACCAAATAATATTTTTGTAATTTTATTCCTGTTAACTATCATCTTCAAAAAAATTAAAGCAAAATGCAATGTTTTTTTTCGCACTATGTCATATTATTAATCTTATTATATTTCTTTTAAAAATAGCCCCGAATAATTTGTTTATTTTGTTAATCTTAGAAATATTTAATAAAACTGATAATTAAATGAAATTGAGAAATAAAATTTTCTCATAATCACTAATAGTTATGGTGTCGCCAAACTGAGTCTCGAGGCTTAAACCTCATTTTATTTATTTAATACCATCATTTTATTTATTTAATAATAAAACTACAGAAAACTGTTTTTTGATCTATCTATCTACGATACTTACTCATATTAAATAAATAATACTATACTTCCCGTCACAAGAAGCTATAACTTTTGTAAACAAACTTCTTTTAGCAGCAAATATTTTTACTCCGAGAAATTTATGAACTGACCATATTCAATCGAAGTAAAAATATAGACGGGTTATATGAAAGTTATAACCTTTTTAATTTAGTCTAATATTATTTGACAACTATCGTTTGTGCTTCGTGGTACGGGGACGCGCCGATCTCA
>DVZL01005020.1:0-12389 GCA_018236625.1 Lasaia peninsularis
GCATCCTCTAAACTTGCGCGTGACAATTCCTCTTCCTCCTCCTCTTCCTCATAATCACTTCCTCAACAACCCTAGTTTCTATTCAGCAAAAATCCAATACATACATATCTTCACACCCGGTCCCTTACGCTGTACGCAGAGAGTATCGAATGCCAATTGTCACAATCTTTGCACACTTGCCTAACTTCCTCCACATTCATTAATCTCTTCATACAAACACGCCAGTTTCGAAGACTTGAGTTTTGATACCACCCTCGGATACTACGCGAGCTATTTGGTCGTGGAATGTCAACCGAGGTCTTCCCGGGTACCTAATTTTATTACGTTTACACTTCTTATTTTTACAACGACGCTTTTTTTTAATCAAATCAAAATTCTCCAATAACTCGTACAATATTTACAAATTCGAAAATTGTTTAATTTGGAAAATTATTAGTATGGAACACATTAATTTAAATTGTAAATATATTTACTTACATACTCTTTGCTATCACCATTCACAGCAACTAATGAAAAATGACAGATATTTCAGTACAAAATGCATTTTAATTATCAATATTATTTTTTTGGATATGCTATTAAATATAATATTAATAATGTTAATCTTTAAATGTGTATTATCAAACCCAAATCACTGGGATGTTGTAGAAAAATTAGCTGAAGAACATCCGTACGTTGTCGCACTCCTGAATAGAAGTTTGGATTACATTTGTACAGGATTTGTGATCGATGCACAGACTGTAGTTACTTCTGGGGGTTGTATAGTTAATAATCCATTTTATGTGGCAATATCTGCTGTGATATATGATAAAAAAGCTCTCGAGAACAACGTGTTTATGATTGCGTATACAACTTTACATAGAGATTACATAGTGGAATCTGAAGAAACTAAAACAGATATACAAATGCATAGTAATATTGGCCTAGTAGTTACAATCAATACGGTTTTAAATAATTACATAGAAGCAGCAGTTATGGGTAATTACTATGGCCCTGAATTAAAAGATAAAACATTATTAGTAGTTGGTTATGGGAAAATTAATATATCTAAAGCTATAGTTTTACAAAGGCAATTATATCATCAAATGGCATGTGTTAATCCAAAATGGTATTATTGTACTTGTGGTATGGAGTATTCAGATGTTAAAACATATTATGAAGAACCTTTTGGAGAAGGTGGTCCTGTTTTATTAAACGAGGAAGTGATTGGAATAACGGCCAGACCTTGTGGAACTTTAAGGCTCAAGACAAATATTAATTATAATATTTTCACTATTCTGGCGCCATATTTACCCTGGATAGAAAGGACCAAGGCCAACTCTATTCGACATTTGCAAACCAAAGTAACAAGTGGTGTGAACCTAATGGATAAAGATAACTTTATATTAAAATTGACAATTTTACTTTTAGTAATTACAAATGTGTAATGGTTTCTAAGCTTTATTATTTAGATAATTCTACCTATCATACTTTCAATAGTGCTAAATGCTCTTAATCTAGTTACAATAGCTGAATTTAGTGTAAAAAACGGAAGAATATTAATGTTAAATGTAATCTTTTTTCCTCATGGAGTATTTATTTGACACTTAATTTAATATATTAGGCACAATAAGTACAAGTTTTTGCCTTTTTAATTACCTCTCTCGTGATATTATAAGTAATTTACGAAAGGATTTTCTACGCATTGAGTAAAATTAGTCCATTTTGGTGGCTTTTTCTCTGAACTGGAACACACATTGACGAAGACTAACGTATTGTGATTGATGACGGGAATAGTTAAGATAATATGTCTAAAGCGAGAGATAATCTAAGTAGTCATAATTGCAAATGACAATCACCTTATAATGGATATTCAAATGACCAATTTTCAAAGGAAAATTAGCGTGATTTTCCATAATGTTTCTTTTTATTATCTACCACATGTGAAACAGATTGAATTCCAAATTACATTTATTTCCAAAGAAGTTCTCTGTAAGTATTATCAGGAAATAATAAAAATACTGTATAACTAATACAACGATTGGACATTTATTTTTGATCAAGCCTAAGTAAGTCATGGAAACACTTCAAAATACTTTCTATCTACCAAAAATACAAACAAAATCCAATCTAAAATAGTAAATGTAATTAAGCAGTAATTTATACGTTAAACTAATAAATATAGTATATTTCATCTCTCAGATCTCATGCAATTGTTGACTGACTCGGAGCCGAGGTTGAGAAACATGTGATCTGAGGCTTTCTTTTTGATTGCCCGAAGCTAAGTGTAAACATTATTTTTTTGCTCAACTTCATCGAGCAGAAAATTAATGTTCACACCTCGGGCCATAAAAAAGAAGGCCTCAGATCATTACAGAATTCTAAAGATTAAAGGTAGGTACACTCCTAACCCAGATCTGTCCCCAATATTTAACATAGCTATCTCATTCTCATAGGGCCGACTATCTCATTTTCAATAGGCCAGCTTGAGAGTGAATTAGCAGTATTACGTATTTAAAAACAGATCTTTATAATCTCCAGATACCTTTACCTTAATGCGTTTAATCTACGCCTTGGAATATGTAGATAAACTTGTAACCTAATTATTTTGACACGACTAAAGTGTGCCATCTCTTTTTTTTCCTTGAAAAAAGATAGAATGCAAAATAAGTTTTAATATAAATGTAGACGATATGCGTTAGAATAAGCCCCACTATCTCTCAAGTTTAGACTTCCATTGACCTTTGACTATTTTTGATAAGATAACTAAAGTAGTCTTAGAAATGTCACAAGACTTTGAGAAAATAATGACATCTCCAGAGCAACCGTGACAGCAGGGTTGCAGTGACAATATCCAGAGATTATTTGGTGGCAAATTTAAATCGTTCTTTAAATATTATATTTCTTATATTTATAATAATCGATTAAAATGCTTATGTTTATAAATAGATGTATTTCTATTACTTAAATTACGTTAAGGTCATTAATAAAATCAGGCGTTACTTTGCGAAAATCCATATTTAAGAATGAAATAATATTATTTTACAAACAAGCAATATTTGCCAACTTTTTTGGCGGGATTTTTTTTTGTTTAGAATACTTTAATTATTATCAGAAAGTGATACATAACAAAAATACATTTTTTTATTTCATTGCTCATAACTATTGATGTTAGTCATAAAAACCAAAAAAATCGGAAAAATATATTTTTTATATAAATCTAATTAACAATTGATTAAAAATATGAATTAATATCTGTATTTTTTTTGATGGCAACATTAAAAATGACTATCGGATATATTTTGTCTCTTTGAAGGAAGTGCCCATTTACGCACACATACAAAATATTGTTTCCTATTTTGGTCAACAATAACTGATAACTGAGAATCCTGTCAAGTTTAAGAATGAACAGTATTATTAGTAGTTTAGGAGTAATAACTGATAATGATAGGCACTTCTAATAAATTAAGTAAATAAAAAATGAATTTTTGTAGATATTTCTTGAGGAGAATTAGCGGGCAAAAAATGGAAGCTTTGAAGAAAGTTGGGATAATAGGTGTGCCATTTGAGAAAGGACAAAAGAAGTATGGTGTGAGCATTGCGCCGGCTGCTTTGAGATCAGCTGGTTTGATTGAAAGGTTGAAAGAAATTAGTAAGTACCTATCCGTTTTTGATTAGTTATCGTTTTTTTTTTACATTAAGGGCCTAATTTTTTTTAGACATTTCAAATATGCTATTTTTTTCTAATTTTATTAAATATAAGCTTTTTTAAGACTCCGCTGTCTGTCTATCTGTCTGTCTATCACCAAACTGTATCTCATGAACCGTATGAGCTAGACAGTTGAAAATTTCACAGGTGATGTTTTCTATTGCCGCTATATTAACAAATACTAAAATATAGTAAAAAGTTAATATTGAAAGGGGTTCCAAAACAATTAAAAAAACCTGTATGTGTAAAAAGTGTATTCGCCGACTTGGCGGTTTTTTTTAATTATTTAATACTACTGTTGGTAAAATCGAGTTTCATATTCTACTTTACTTATTTACCAGATGGAATGGACGTTAAGGATTATGGTGACGTAGAAATAGGTCCTTGTGATGCCGACGTGGCGGTAGACAATATGGCCCACCTACCACTGGTGTCCGCTTGCAACATGAAGCTCTCGGAGAAGGTTTCCCAAATACTGAAGGATGGTCGGGTGGCAGTGACCATTGGCGGTGACCACTCTATTGGAGTTGGTAAGTGCTTAATTCTTTATTTTTATTATAAAGCAGGCGTGTCTCCTTACGTATGCACCCTTGATTAGTCGACGATACTAGGTCCCGTGTGACAAGTGGCAATTCCATCGCCATATCGGGTACAAATCATTCTGATGCAATGTTATATTTTTCAAATAAAATTAAAAAACTCATAAAACAAGTTGCCCTTCCTGGGAATTGAACTCGGGAACTCACGTTTCTATATCAGATGACATCAGGGCCCGCTTCCTAATCTAGGGGATTTGACAAAGGCACCAGTTTTTAAACACAAGCGAATGCCATCTGACTTGTGCAACCCAGAAGAGAATCTTGGTCCAATTCTATATTAGGTCGGGTTCTAATACACAACTCCGAGTTTCCTCACGATGTCTTTCTTCAGCTTAAGATCGCTTAGAAAATGTACATAGGTTAGAAAAACGCTTTGGTACATGACCAGACGCAGAAATTCGAACCTGCACCGGTATGGAATTCCTATGTTCTAACCAATACACCAGCAGGGCCTAGTGATTTGAAATTAGTACAATAAATGCAATTGGTTCAGAGATATGTCATTCTTTCGTATAGGTACAGTGGACGGCCATTACAAGGTGAATGAAGACATGATCCTCATATGGGTAGATGCACATGCAGACATGAACACAAACAAAACTTCAGGCTCGGGATCAGTCCATGGGATGCCAGTAGCTCTTCTCGTGAAGGAACTCTCTGACTACTGGCCATATCTACCTACCATGGATTGGCAAGTTCCCAAGTTAGTACCCCTTTTATAATAAATAAATAAACATCGTCACGCCCATATCCTACAAAGGATATTTTTATTTTTTATAATATTGGAAGGCAAACAAACACACGGATTTCCTGATGGTAACAAATTCACGTTGCCTATCTGTCTAAGACACCAAAGGTGGAAATGGTGCGCTGCTCACCTGAGGCTGGGATGGTAAGCCTCTTGCGTGAGTAACTTTACCGGCTACCCTACCCTCCAAACCAGAACACGACAATGGTAAGCACCGACGCTATTGTGGCAGGAATAGGCGGTGGTACCAATGCGGGCGAGTCGTTGCAAGACTATTACCTAGTCAATGTCACGGTGTTTGTGACAATAGAGTCTGTGCTCGCCTCTTACGAGCTGCCTAGGTGGAAGGCAGTTGGCCTATTCTTCAACGGAACCCAGACCAACACGATTCACCGACGATATTTGGTCCTATCATGTGACACGTGGCAAGTCCGTCGCCGTATTGGACACAACTTCCGGGTTTCACCGTAAGAACACTCGGAAAATGTACTTAAATTAAAAAAAAAACTCCTCGATGCATTTGGGGTTCGAACTAAAAATAAATACACATAAATAAATATCATCAAGCCCATATCGCCGAAGGGGTAACAGAGGTACATATGAACCTACAATTAGCCTTACAAAACAAAAATCATCAAAATCCATTTGGAATTGACGTAGTAATTACATGACAAACATTATAGTACATAGAAAAGGAGGAAGCTCTTCCTCCGGAATCTCAGAGTCGGCTAAAAATTAGATCGTCTAGCAACACTCATATATGATACAACCCCATGTTTGTTTCCGATATACATATAAGTAAAACATATGTCCCAGATTCGATTAATGGATAGAGGAACTTGTTCTTTGAGCTATTTCAGTTCATATGAAAAATCAAGCTGCCTGGATTTGATTTGTGCCTGATAATGGAAACATAATGGAATCTAATATCGTCGGCTACTCGTGTATTTATCTCTGCCTACTACAAGGATATGGGCGTGACGATATTTTATCACGCTTTTAATTGGTTAATTCATAAGCATTTTTGATTGGCATTTCGTTTGGCAGATTTTCAATTAAGAATCTCGGTTACGTGGGCCTGCGATCTGTCGATGAATACGAGAGGTTGGCAATACAGAAATACAACGTACCGTGCTTCGCAATGGAGGATATTGAAGAGTGAGTGTTTATTGTTCAATCTGTTTTTCAATCAACGAGAAAAGCCTGATTCTTGACAGATTTTGATAGAATGTAGTTTACATTTTACTAAAAGTAAAGTATGTTTGGACTTTGAGTGAGTGGTAAGAGACAAAAGAGGCCTACAGACGCTATGGAGGGTATAGGTAGCTCCTCTATCCTGTGGTCGGGCTGTTAGACCTTGTGCAAGTATACCCGCTATTCTACCCTACGGCCTGGATTACGACAATGTCATTATAGCGAGGGCAAGTTCCACAGCACACTACTTCACTATCTTCAACCGACTTATCTGAAGTTTTATGATCACATTTAGGTAGTTTGGATGATATTACATGATTAGGTCAGGCCTCCGCCACTACCGACAGCGATAAGTACCCACCTACAAAATTGCGTGGCGCCGACACCACTCTAGTACCATAGTTATCGCGTCACTTTACGCCAGATAGTGACAGAGTTATGCATTAAAAGAGAGCGGGAATAGTTAGGTGAACATCCCGTCGTGTGCGGAGCACTTACACGAGCTGAACTTTGTTGCTTAGTTACAAGAGTCACTTTTTCTATGAATTATTACGAGAAGTGCAGTTTCTGTACCTTAGTACTTATTATTCTGTGTTTTTGTCCCGATTCTAATATCATTAATTACTTGACCCAACGGTCTGTGTCACAAGTTTTATTAAACTTGCTGTCATTTGCAGCTTTACCTTTATATTAAAGCTATTTAGGTCTGCCACAAAAAAAGCAGATTTATCGGGATAAAAAGTAAGAAACTTCCTTCTTCCAGGTCTAGTATGTAGCAGATAATTGTAAAGTGTTGTCCAGGGAAGGTTTAAACGATAAGAAAACATAACAAAATTGGAAGAAAAATACTAAAAACTACAATTTAATTTTTCCAAACAAACTGTTCTTACCCGTTGAACGTTTGATTGAGAGATAATAAGCGTGAAGGTGCTGTAACTGTATATGTATGATATTCTGAGAATATATCCAACAATAACTCGTTGCTCTGCCGCTATCTATAATGGACAGCGACACCTTTTTTCCGATATTATGGAATCCTAAAAATAATTATATTAAAATAATATTATTTAACTTTACTGAAATTTTATATTTTTAGGTAACCACTAGTAAAATACAACAGTTACTTATTAAGTAAGTAAAAGTAATGAATAATCTACTCAGTTTTCATTATAATTTCTTAACAAAACCCTTTAATGAAACTCAAACAAACGACGACGTTAAGATTCTCTTACATATCAAACTCATCGTACCGTCAACTCGTAAATTCTCCGAAGGATCACCTTTTTGAGGATCTTTATTGTTAAATACGCATCTTAAAAGATCAAAAGGCTACTTGTCGGGATGTTGAGTTGATGTTATGACGTAATATGTTGATGATCTTTTTGATTAATTTTATCATATAGGAAGTCAAATAAGGAGGCATTTCCTTTCTTCTTTTTTTATTTTGTGGCTTTTTGCATTTGCTTGCGCAATATGACTTCGCCAATGGCCGAGCGTGTTATCTTCTTTATAGTAAGAAATAAACTTCACATTCATAGTTGTGGTGGTAATACGACGTTACTCACCTGACAGTGTGATCTTCAGAGCTTTATATAATTAAACTATTCCCCTATTCTCCAAACCCATATATGACTAAGCATGTATTATCTTATATTCACGCTAGCAATAAATGAAGCTTTTCTAAATCACAGTTATATCTCTGGAAGAGACTCTCTTAAGCAGCGGATCGCGGCCACTCGTCGAAAATATTTCTAACATAGAACCTAGTTAAAATAAAATCATATAATATAATTAATTCATGTCGTTTGATATCAACATTGATTGTCTCCTTAGAAAAAAAAAGGGCTGAAAATTATTATAAATAATAAAAAAATGTATGTGTTACAAAAAGTACAGCGAACAATGCTTAAGGTATTTCGTGTGTTTAACTAACAAAATGAAACAGTAAGTAATATTTATTCTGTTTATGACGAGGCTGATGTTTCCGACCTAAGTTTATCTCGTCACGGAATTGGGTAATTGTTTGTGGAGTGTACGGCTCACTTTGACACGGTCGTATTTCAGATAAATAACGAAACTGTATACAACTGTAGGAAAATAATCGATGTTTATTTCTCTTTAGCCTTTGACAAATTAATGGTTTAATTAAAACTTTGGGCACGATACACTTGTTTAAACACTTTTTGTTACTGAGAGTTGCTCATTTATACCTGATATCACACTATAGACTCGTAATTTCCCCGTTGTTTAGAGGGTACAATAACCGCAAACGGTGACCATATTTGCAAGAAGTCTACCGACACCCAGCCTTGAGCCCGGTAACACAACATTGACCTCGTTGGTGTTCATAGGCGACGTATTGTACCATTAAATAAGGTTCGAAAAAAAAGGTTCATATTTATATAAAAATTTAAGATAACATCTTACAAAATTTATTAATATTTAATTATAATATGTATGTAGGTACTATTTTGTCCGATAAGCTGATGACATCTCGTAGGCAGTAATATGTCACTTTATCTTACTCCAGAAAATTTGGAACTACTACTTGTGAAAAATAACTCCTTTATTAAGGTTCCGTAACGAAGGGTAAAAAACGGAGCCCTATTACTAAGACTTCGTTTTCCGTCTGTCTGTATATCTACCTACATGTCACTAAGCTGTATCTTGTGAACCATGACAGCTAAACAGTTGCAATAATGAATAGAGCTATATGGTTTCCCCGTGTTGGTCCGGGTCCTCTATGTAGAATAGACCAAATGTCTAATAGGAAGGCAGCTCGTAAGAGGCGAGCATAAATTAATTGGATCACTACCAACATGACCACTGGTGGTAGGGTGCTGTGCAGCAACTTGCCTGGGTAGAGATCCACTGCCTTACCTATTCCTGTCGCCATAATGACATCGTCATATCCCGGTCCGGAGGGTAGGGTAGTCGGTAGACTTGTACATAAGGTCTAACAGCCCGACCACAGGGCAGCGCCGCACCTACAACTTCAATGATGTCTATAGGCCACGGTTGTGTTTTACGATCAGGAGACCCGTGTGCCTGTTCGCTGTATTATACCATAAAAAATAGTGGATGCATTAAAGATTCCTCATCAAATTCTTTTAATGTTTGAGTGGCTAAAGATGTATAATGTACATGGTTGGGCATTGTCTCCTTTTCTGTTCTCCCGGAAGTCTCATCAGCTGTTAGGATTGGAGGAGATCGGGATTCGTAAATTGAGCCCATTTGTAGAGTCAACCTTTTTTAAAATAAATCCTGACTAAAAACGATAAATACTGTCAACTATAATGCGTGTTTTGATGTTTATGGACCTACATAAACATAACATTTTTTATTATATGAACTCCTTCGTGGATTTAATCCATTTGGGCATACAGAAAAATAAATTGAGTAAAAGTTTTTATTAAAACGTTTCATCAGAAAATACAAGAATATTTTTTCCCGACCTCTTATTAGTAAAGTATAATAAAAAAATATTTTTTTGATTTATTTGTAAATAAATTACATTTATCAGCAAAAATATCGGGGAAATATATCAAATCGAAAGTATTCTAAGTGAGTCCATGTACTACAACAAAAGCCTCGGGTTAATATTTGTAGTGTAAAAGGCATCCTTTTTCGCGTTTCGCATAATACTTGTAGCTAAAAGGCCTGCGGTTCTCTAAATATCTTTATTATTACAAAAGAAAATACTTGTCGAGATTCCATAACTTTGAACTTTTACATAATTATAAGGTATTATATTTCAAAAGTTGCTTTAATAACCGTATTATAACTTAGAAGTTTAATGTTTTTAAAATAAAAAAGAACGCATGCGGCTCTAACCTTATTATACTAAATAAATAAATTAATAAATAATAAAAAAAATATTAAAAAAAAATGTATTTATCGGAATGCTATTAAAATATATTTATCGGAAGATAATGTTTGTTTGTAGGTTTGTAACTAGAAAGTGGCAAGCTCTGATATAAGCACTACCAGTATTATGCAAAATAATTGACTTCCGATGAATTGTCGGAAAAATTCCTTAAACAGTGTTATCCTACTGCTTCGTCAGGGACCCTAGGGCCCTGCGTTGAAGAAACATGAAACTAAAGTCATTATTACTTTATTTGAAAAAATACTGAACTCTATTTTTCGTATTTATATTTTTGAGAGTATTTATTTAATTCTGTTAAATGTCAAGATACAATTAATTTTTTTTAATTTTTATACTTTTCATAATAATATAGTTGAGAGAAACAATTATGACTATCAATAATTTTTTGAATATTATATAAAATTAAAATAGTTTTTAATTACTCCTCTCTATTTTTAACTTCTCTATTTTTGTTTTTCCTACTTAGCGCTTATGTGGTTTCAACTATTTTCTTCTCGTACAAACGTCCGCCATCACTATGTTCGTGAATTTACTTCACTTGTCCGTTAGCCACTACAAATTGACCTAACCAAAAGTAAGCTAATTTATTATTATTTGCTAGTGTTATGAGAGTAAGTCAAGGACATTAATACACAGAAACAATTATTATATGTCAGAATTTATTTTATAAAATAAAAAGTAAATGTAAGGTCAAATATATTATGTTCTAAACTAACTTTTCCATCAACGAGATTGTCAATTTCTGAACAAACTTTCTTCATTTAGTTGGATATGTGTATAGAACTACAGCCTCTATTTAAAACGGATTTGGCTAACGGTCCATGTTTAAAAATCGTTTCTTACTAGGTGCTTACGCTATGAGAGGACTACTTGTGTGAAATGTTGAAGTTCTATGGGTTTATATGGCTTTGATATATTATGCAATAAACTTGGCTTATTCATATTTTTAATGATACGTTCCCATTTTGCAAAACTAAAACTTTGGCCTTTGTAAAAGAAAAATATGTATTTTCGTTTCGTACACAAATGTAGGTGTAGATCACGGTAGTACATCATGGACTTGCCATGATGTACTTTCGTCATTAGAACATATTATTTTCACACTTCTCTTTTCCCTTCCGTTAATTATTAGTGTTTAATATTTTTCTTATAAATTTCTTGAAAATATCATAGTTATTTAACTATTTACTTAACATCTAATTAGCGGATCTTGTTCGCAGCTCGCGCTCCGCCGCCCCGGAGGTAACTTTTCTCTAGAAACCGTAACAACCAATACTATACCGTAACGAAGGGTTAGCCTCCTTTAATGAGCCTTGCTGAAAATTACTATTACGCCCTTCGTTTTTCATGAAATATAAAACCAATACATTTATTTTTATATCAGAAAAAGCTGTTCAGGCGAACCTTGTGCCACCTATTTGCGCAATATAAATTATTTTATGTTTACCACGAGTTAGTAGACAAAAGTATATACATTATGCACCCACGATTATCCAACTATGTGTGGTAATTTGACAGGTGGCAATTCCTTTGCCATGTCAGGCACAAATCCAATCATAGACAGCGTTATGTTAATTAGATAAATTGAAAAATCTGAAAAGACAAGTAGCTTTACCCACGAATCGGACCCACGAACTCGTGAGTCAAAGTCGGGGTCCGACTTAGCTCGACTACAGTGTACTTGATGTTATTTTTATATTTTAAAAGCTGACATTTGTGGTGTATGTAGGTGGACTTGAGTGGTTGTCTTTTGGGACTGACCGAATTTTGAAAAGTAGATTGTACCTACCCCTATTCATCGAATTTTTTTTTCAAAATTGGTTAAATTTTTTTTTCTTTATGTACCTACATAGTGATACACAAAGCGACATATAATCAGGAAGTACAATGAAGAAAAATGATTTGAGTTAGGAGGTGTTACTAATTTTTTCCAATTACTTGATGTTCGTTTCAAACAAAATTTTAATACTAAAATCTTAACAGAATAAAAAAATATTTTGAAGCAATTTTACATATTCTTCCAATTAACTTTTCAATTTCTTGTCGTTCTAATGTCACCTCACTTTACGATTTCCTCCTTTTAATCAAAATATTTTTCTCATTCGTTTAAAATTACGTGCAAATTTTGGAATGTTCTTTCCACATTGGTAGAGTATTTATGTATGTATTGAGGAAATAAGCCTCGTTTGACGGTATCGACTAACCGCGAGGCTCGGGTTCGATTCCCGACGGGGACAGACATTTGTGTGATGAACGTAGATGTTTGTATTT
>DVZL01005021.1:0-12387 GCA_018236625.1 Lasaia peninsularis
ATTTTCTGAACGCAGCAGACGGGAATGCGTTAAATGCTGAAATTTAAATTTTGACCTAAGATACATTGGTGAGTGAGGATTGTAAATAATCGTAGTAGTAGTGGTACATAATATGCACCCACAATTAGCTGAAGATTAGGTCAGAGACAGATTGAAAGTCCGTCGCCATGTCGGGTAGAAATTCAATCTCAAATAACGTAATGATTTTCAGATAAACTGAAAAACTTACTACCCGGAAATCAAACCCGGAACCTTGTACGTCAAAATCAGACACGAACACCACTCTACAACATAAAATATAAAAACTTCAAAATAAGACCCATGAGGCCAGGACCTTTGGCAGCCAAGTAAAACATTAGCCATTAGAGATCCCGCATCCGGGGCCGAACAAATTGTAATAAATGGGCCGGCCTACTAACCAAAAAATAAACAATGAAAATACTCTTTAGATATTAAGTAAAATGTATTTTTAACTGAAAAAAATCATTAGGACCTCAATTGAGTGCCCCTATTGTTTACACATCTGACAATTTAAACGCAGTAAAAATTCAAAAACTGACTTCGATTTTATATTCTTATTAAATGACGCCAATATCGGTTCAGCCAGATTATTTCATTTATTTATACAGGTAATATATGGTATTCATCTTTAGTAATACATTTTTACTTTATATGTTGAAATTTAAACAAAAGGTATATTTTGTTGAAATGTGATCTAAACATAGACATAATATAAACCTAACACAATATTGAAATATTAAAGCAGTCACGAATATTTTATGAAATAAATGCAATGAATGAAATTTTCAGCTAATTTTTGTAACTCAGGTAGTGCACATGTTACTGAAGTTTTAGCCAGTCTATGTTGCTCATAGATAATTAATTCTTTATTCAAAACTTATTTTTTTATCAAACGTAATTTTTATTTAAAATTATCAAATAAAAAGAATGTTCACAGACGAATTAATCAAACCAAATTTAAATTTCGAACAAACAAAAAGCAAAATGGCCTCGGCATTTATTAACTCAATCGGTAATGCTTAACAAGGTATGATAAATAATTGGTCGTACTTTAATTTTATAGTCATATATACGATGACTCGTTTGAGTTGGTTCCTTACTTACCTACTTATTCACTTACCTTACTTACCTGCAATAAACATTAATCTATACATACCACATTTGTATAACTCTTATTAAAAAAAACGTTAAAACCACCGGTACTAAACTTTAACTGTAATAAAAACGTTTAAAATATTATTGGTAAAGTTCCTTATCTGTTCTGTTCAAACTATAAAACATTCTCAATTTAAACATTTCAAACGATAAAAATGTTCACAAACGAATCGATCAAATCAAATTTAAATTTCGAACAAACAAAAAGCAAAATGGCCGCCGCTTTTATTAACCCAACCGGTAATCCCTTAGTCCGGTGTGATAAATACTAGGTGCTCGGTCCTCCCTCAACTTGTGACTCATTATGGCATTTAAATAATTCGCGGCGGGTGCGAGGTTGTGATTTATGTTTTTGATACGCTACGTGACACCGGCTTAATCTCTATGTTCAAATTTTATGACAGAAGGAGAGCGTGTTGCCAGTGACGTTATCTTGATTAAGTTATGGGGGATTTTTGATGCATAATTAGTTATGATAGTGGTATTTAAGGGATTGTAACTGTAAGAAATTGGGGTTATTTATAATCTGAATTTAGAATAATGAGTTCAAAAACTTTTTTGACAAGAACTAATATTTTTTTAATGTTAACAAAACTGCGGCCAGTTTGAAAGAGAAAACTATAGAGACCATGGATGTTGTAGGTGCATCGGTATCCTATGGTGAAGTGTAAGTCTACCGGCAAACCGGATCGGAATACATTAATATCATTATGGCAACAGAAATATGTAAAGTGGAGTTTCACAGACCTCTCTCTCGTCTTCTCTTATAAGCTGCCTCATAGGCAGGCAGACACACAGGGAGGGAGGATGTTAGAATATTTGCTTTTCAATATTGTTAAAGATTTACAATCATATTATAAATTCAGCGTATTTGAATTCAAAATACGGAACCATAACCGGAATATACTCCGCAACGGAAAGCTTTAAATTTTTAATCCCTTGTAATAAACGAAAATAAATTGGATGCCAATTAAGCAAATTAAAAATTTATCGGACAACCAATTAGTATACGAAAAAGTATTTTCACTTATAATAGTATTAAACGTAAATGACACTCGCAATCATTTAATATGATAAAGGTAAGGGTAATTTATCTTTTTGACGTTTTAAAATTAATAAGAGATAATAAAACAGGCCAAGTTTTTTTTATGGGATAAGACAGCGTACAGGCATACGGGTCTCCTGATGGTAAGAGACAACCGCGACCTATAGACATCATAGATGTTGTAGGTGCTACGCTGCCCTGTGGTCAGGTTGTTAGACCTTATGTGCAAGTCTACCGGCTACTCTACCCTCCAGACCGGAACACGACAATGTCATTATGGCGGCAGGAATAGATAAGGTGGCGGATCCCTACCCGGGCGAGTTACTGCACAGCACTCTCAACCAGTGGTCAGGTTGGTAGTGACCCAGTTAACCTATGCTTGCCTCTTACGAGCTGCCTGGTAGGAAAGCAGTTGTTCTATTCTACACAAAGGATCCGGACCAACACGGAGTAGGACTCGCTCATAAAGTATACTATATCAATTTTCTTAATCTATCCACAAAAAAAACATTTTTAAGAGATTACATAATCTACTAAATAGAACTAAATCATAAATATTCAATTTCTCTTCATGTGCCCCGATCTAAATATACATAGTGACATCTGTTGCTGTACCAAAAGAACTTAGCAAATAAAAGTCCACTGATATATTTACTTTATTCTGTGTTTTAGTATTTATATAGCGGCATTAAAAACATCATATGTAACATTACAACCGTCTAGCTGTCATAGTTCTTGAGATACAGTCTAGTGAAAGGCACACACAGACGGACAGAGGAGTCTCAGCTATAGGAGTCTCAAACCGTTAACTACGCAACTCTAAAAAATCAATCTGTGAATTATTTTGATAGTTTTCCTGGCAGTGAATACGAGAATTCTACTATGCACACAACATACAATTTAAAAAAAGAAAAGAAAGTACCTTCACGCCTATTTGCCCCTGAAGTGGTAGACATAGGTCTGCTAGTGTATCCAAGACTCGTAAATAAAATCAAATATCTTTATTTCCGTAACTGTTTTTACAAATGAGTTTTGAAGCCCCTGACTCCTAAACTAGATTTATTATCTGTATATCCTCATGATGTTTTCCTTCACCGTAAGAACACTCAGAAAATTACTTAAGTTAGAAAAACTCATTGGTACATGGAGGGGTTCAAATCTGAACTACCGAAATAAAAGTCCATAGCTCGTATCACTAAGCCACCGAGGCTCTTCTATTACGAATAACATTACTTAAAACCTCGTAGTAAACGTCGGAAACGTCAACGCAAATATCTCTTTTCTATAAGTCCTTTTACCGAACCATGTAAATTTCGGTCCTGATAGTGATGTGCTATACATCGACTCGGATCCGAGTCACTGAAGCGAGTGCATCACGTAGGTGTTGAAAGATGGGCCGTATCTTGCACCTTGTAGGTCTTTTTTCGTGAAATACCACGTAAACTTGTAGTGGGACCGCAGTCTGCTCAAAATGTATGCACATACTCGCGATCGTGTGAAAAGTTTTGATCATAGAAGATTTAGAGGCGTCTCTCTTTTTATTATAACTCTTTTTTTATTTATTTACTGAGTCAACACAAAATATACATCATTTTGTTAATTTAGCATTTCAAAAAACCACAAAGGTTTGTAAAAAATGCTAATATACATTATCTGACGACCAGTGTAAAACAATAGAAAACTTATTATGAAATAAACTAGATATCTATCATATATAAAAAGTTACTAAATATAATTACAAGATTAACATATGCTTTATAAGTCATTTAAGAAATACAACTCTTGTAACATATCACGTATAGTACCTGCATTTACTAGAAAATAAAACCGACCAAGTGTGAGTAACACTCGCTCATGAAGTGTTCCATACCATTATCTACAAAAACGCAAAAAAATATATGTTTGTTGTTTGGGAGTCCCCTTTAAAAATATTAATTTTATATTATTTTTAGTATCTGTTGTTAACCTTACATTATCTGTGAAAGTTTCAACTTTCTACCTTTCATAGACCATGAGATGGTGGTAGAAAGACAGACAGACGGACAGTGTAAAATCCTAATAACAGCCGTTGAAACAAGATAATAAGAGGCAATAGTATAATTTACGCACAAAAGGCACAGCATAATTTGATGGAGGTGGATGGATTACTATATTTTTTATTTAAAGAAATAACAATACACGTTACAATATGTCAATAAATTATTAAAAAATATCATAACGCCCATAATCCCTAAAGCCCTGAAAGAATAGGCAGAGATGCACATGCACCCTTGATTAGCTGACGATATATTTTGGTCTCGTGGCAAGTTCATCGCTTTACCGGACACAAATCCGATCGTTGGCAAAGTTATGTTTTTAAGCTAATCTGAAAAAACTTTAAAATTCTGTTTATGTCAAAAATTTCAATCAAAAATAAAAATAAAAATACCTTCATGCCGATTATCCTCGAAGGCGTAGGCAGGGGTGTGCTCCCAGACCACATATCCCAATAGTGCGATCTCTGACAGACAACCCTTGCAGAACAAGGACACGAGAATAAAATGTATAAATTAGGGCATTGGTGTTAAAAGTCTAGATATACAATACATATAATAAGTGTCACACACCCACAGGTGGAAGATTATCCATGACTTCCTGGACATCCTGTATATTATATGCTAATCATCTTGTTATTTATAAATATTAATTTATACCCGAGTTATTTTAACCCTGTTTACAATAAACTACCACCGTTTCCAAACCTAGCCAGTCAGGAGAAGAAACGGCGAAACAAACTCCCTGGCAACCATGACTCCTTTATTTAAAAAACTATATCAATATTAATTTGATGTATTTATTACTTAATCTTATCATTAAAATGCTATATTTCGTTTATGTTATAATAAGTTTTCTCTAACAGTAAGTGTAATTGTGGCGAGTTCAATAGATTTGTGTGGATTTTGAAGAAGTTGTCCCTTCAGAACCAAGCTATATATGATTTAATACTATTTACAAGTAATTTAATCCCTCACAAATAAATAAAACTATTAAAAACATGGATATTAGTAAATCAATATCGACAAATCGATAATCGATAGATTTTTCTGAATCCCTACATAGACATGACAATTTATTGTAAGAGTGAGACAGTGCGTAACCACAGCAACCACAGAGAGACAAGGACCGACTATAACTAGAACCATTATATTAGAACTCTCATTTCGTACATACTTTAAATATTCTTTTAGTTAATTAATAAAGTAAAATCAATTATTAACTTACCGATGAAACGTGATGTTATCTTTTTTATGATTATTTACACGAGTGTTACTTCCACACAACTTTACTGCACAATTTGGCGTGTTTTTGTTTTTATTTTATTGTTTTACGAACGTAGTTTACAAGTCTGCCACCTGGTCACTACTAAATGAGCGCGCGTTTGTTTTCAAGCTAATAGGTGCATTTGCACATATGCGTTACAGACATTTCGCTTATATATTATAAGTCTATTGGGGTAAGTGGTCTGTGATAGCTAACGATCTATTTGTATGTTAATTCCGGTTAATCTCTGGAACGGGCGGACCCATATTAACACACAATCAGCGACACTTTCATTGGCAGATATTATTTTAAAATTATAAAAAAAACTAGGTGTTTCCCCGCGGCTACGTCTGCTATTGAAGCTATGTTACTTATCGCCTAAAAATATACTTACTGTTTTTAATTGCATTCTGTTAAAAAATAGCATAATATGTGTTATTCTGAAGTAGAAGCTATATTATTGTAAAATTTCGTGAAAATTTGTTCACTAGTTTTTTACGTGAAAGACTAACAACACATACACACACCTACTTACAAAAATTGTGAACGATTAATAATTAGTTAATATTATTTACTTACCACCCTTGAGGTGCTTTCTCGAAAGTGTCCCTGGAACATAGCCTTCATCGGATCGCACCTAGCCATCAGCATGGCTCTGTGCGCGAGGTGTATGCCGTCGTCCAGGTCGAAGGTCACATCGGCAAACAAATTACGTTCCACGTACATATCCCTTAACCGCTGAGGTATCGGCTAAAAGAGAAATAATAAAACTAAGTACCTACACATGGTTATTGTTTTGTCTTTGGTTTTTTACAATTGTATATTACTGCTAGTACCTATACTACTCGTATATACTACGTAGCAAAAGTTGTTGCTGGCACCGCAGAGGCTTAAGAGCATCTACGCTTAAAAGTCCCGAGATATAAGTTACTCCCGTCAAAGCACATAGTTTGTATTGAAACTTTGAAATTGTGAACTTGAAAATTGTACTTATCTTTCGAAGGGATAGGCTAGTATATCTACGACTGGTAAGTCCAGTAGATATACTAGAACACCCACGATTAGCCAAGGTACTAGGGCCCAAGATGGCAAGCCTATTGCCACTGCGGGGACATTCCAATCCCGGACAATGTGATGCTTACTCAGAATACTTAGTCTGAAAAACATTTAAGAAAAGTTGCCCGACCTGGGACAGAAACCGGGACCTTACGCGGCTAACGGTCTTAACACCACCATGTTACACCACAGAGGCGATTTCTAAGATGATGTATAAGTATTTTCGTTATATAAAAAAGTAAATTGTTTTGGGTACATAAAAACAAATAAAAAACTTTAAAGACCCTACAATAAAATATGATGCGGACCCCTCGCTTGCTTAATCCGTCACTGTATATTACTAGTTTTGGCGCAACACAGGGTTGAATCAAGAACGTTTTTTTTTTATTAACAGACTATTATACTATTGTAATAAATTAGTAAATAGTTTTAATTCCTCGCTCCAGTATTAGGTATATCAGGCCAGTGTTGTACTCCGGACTAGGTGCAGGGTTAGGTTAAAATGAACTCAAGATGGCAGTTTTGATGTCAATAGGCGGCATGTATTACTTTCCATCAGGAAAACCGTTCGCTTGTTTAATTTATGATAAATAAAATCGTCACGCCCATATCCACAAATGCCGACCCGAAGATATAGTACCATGATGTGATAGGTGGAGGTTCCTTGGCCATATCGGACACAAACCTCATCCCAAATAACATTATGTTTTTCAGATAAAAGAAACTCATAGAGAAAAATGCGTAGTAAAAAAAGTTTAGTCTCGTGTGTCAAACTCGGACTCCGACTTCGACTTTGTCTAATCACTACACAGTATAAAACTAAGTCGCTTTTTCTGTCCCTATATCCCTATATATGAATTAACCTTTAAAACTACGCAACGGATTTTTGATGCGGTTTTTGTTAAATAGATACAGTGACTCAAGAAGAAGGTTTTTATGTATATAACATGTACCTATAGTATACCCGTGCGAAGTCGATAGTATTATATGTATAAGGGTGAAGTGAAGGTTACGTACAGTGTGAAACTGCTGCATGAAGCCCTTGTCAAACAGGAGATGCTGGTCCAGGATAAACTGGCTCAACTTGGTGAGCTCGTGGAAGCCTAGGAGCTCCACAGCTTGACGGATTTCCTAAATAACAAATTATCACGATTATTGACTAGATAGAGAAGTCTGCTATAACACTTTTATATAAACATTTAAGGCCGACGAGCATATGCTCTAAAGTAACCCTGACTTGATGCAAATCCAAAAAACTGTAGGATTTATAAATGGAACCTTAGAAAATATCTTGACTAAGGCGAATATACACTAATGTGATTTGCGCGTGAACAACAAAAAGAGAAACTACAGTGATCGGCGTGAGTATAAAGAAAAGAATTGATTCTACAAGATGTGCTCGCTACAACTAACTGGTGTATCGGCGAACTGAGAAGTTTTGGAAATAAAATTATTTGTTACGTTGCTGACATCTTTATCAAAATTTTAAGAAAGAAAATATTCCATAATAAATGAGATTTGGATTTACGACCTTCGGTTACGCTGATGGTCCTCTACTTATTGATCTGTTACAGATTGAGGCCATGAATATAATCATAGTATTAATATTTAGTTTATTCTTGACGTTTATTGTCTCATGTATGTAGATTTTTTTAGTTGACATAATTAAAAAATTCGACGTTTTTAAAAATGTTTTTGAGTCTAAATGAGTATTACGATTATGAGTAGCAGGAGTAGGCAGTCGCCTTCGGTTTCATCTGATTGGAAACAGGATAGCGCTAGGACCAAAAAGATCAGAATAATTTGGAAGTATATATAATTGATAGTGCCAGGTGATTTATTGATGTATCGATTTTTTTCAATTAAAAAAAAATATAATTTTAATTTGTGAATTTTCACGAATAAAATAATGTTCATTCGTAACGCCTCGGCTTATATCCAGTGACAAACGACTACGCAATAATAACTAATTGTAAAAGAAGTGATATTCAAAATAAATATGAGTAGTATAGAGTATGTCATAGGTACATAATAAATACCTGGTAGTACTAATATTCTAGTAACTAGTGTTTGTTTGTCTGGGTTAACCTAAATAATTTAATAACTATGCAGTCTAAGGTAGAAAATACATTTTTAATCTTTAAACTTCAAGTAAGTATCAAAACATGAACGAATTCGTAAAACATTATTAAATATTTTTTTAATAAATTCAATCATAGTGTATTCATATTATATCCAATGAAGTTGCCTGAAAACAATATTTTTGTATGGAAAAGTACAAGTATTATTTAGAAAGTATGTAATATATTAAATATTTTGTATGCTAACACGAACCCGATATAATATTATTAACGACATATTTTTATATGTAAGGCAGTCCCGGATTAAGGAAAATTACTTTGAGCTCCGAATAACAATAATCTACTTGTACAAATTTTGTATATACACCAAAGAAAAAACATCTACACTTGAGCCCAAATATTTAATTGGAAATGAATACCAAAAAATATCAACGCCCCGCGGTCTAATTTGGGCCCACGATGCTTAATCCGGCACTGAAATAAATAGTAGGTATGTATCTGCAATAAACAAAAAAATCGTGCAATGATGTGCATAACGTCAAAATAATTTGATAATTTATTATGTGTAAAATTATGTGATAAGTAGGTAATAATGAAATAATAATAATGATTTATGATTTGATTATTATAAAATTACCAGTAATAATCCAATAGCAGCGGACTGCAGAACACATTTTTATTTATTATAAATTTTATTATTGTATTTATTTTACATAAAATAGTGATAAGGCAAGTGTAAGAAGAGAAAGATAATTATTATAAATAAAATATTTATAAAATATTAATAGCTTTTAAAAGTTAACGATAATTACAGAATATAAAAGGTATTAAAGAGTATGAAGCTTAGGGTTGTGACACATTGCGATACAGTAACTGTCAAAATAAAAATATAATCCATTTTTTTTGCCGAGTAAATTTTAATATGTTTGTGTATCTAGTAATCTTTTTAAAGATTGTACTGTAAAAATAGCCGTATTTTTGTTGTATGAAATAAATTATTTGCTATCTATTTCATATTTTTACCTGCCAATTCAAATAATAGTATTTTTCATATTTTAAATATTAGTTTTTAAACGCTATTATTCCAAATTTTATAGTGTATACAAGGAACTTATTTTGTAAATTTAATAAAATTAACTTAATAACTCAATAAAAATAATGTTATTGTAGAAATAAATTAGTTATTACGGAGATAAATGGGATTGTTAAATAAAGACTTAGAAGATAATATAAGGATAAGGGTTTATTATTAAAAATATACTTTTAAACAGGTAAAATATGTAAAAGTAGATATGTAGGATGGAATTATCCATCCTTTATATATAATAATTAAAAAATATATATTCTTTCGTTTAGTCAAATGTTTAGATAGGTACTATCATTCTGATATATGTTTATTTCATCGCCTCTGTGGTCTTTTTCAGACTTTAACGCTCTAGGTCGCGGGTTTGATTGCCGAATAGGCCAACTTACGCTATGAGTTTTTTCATTTTATTTGGAAAATATAACGTTGCCTGGGGTTGGATTCGTGCCAGACAAGCCATCTATCACATTATGGGACCTAACTTTAGCGGCTAATCGAGCACAAATATATTTTTTTTATTAATTCACTATCACAGAATTTATATGACTCAAAAATTTTAACGCGTACTATAACAGTTGAAAAAAAAATTTAACAGTATCGAACTGTGTCACAGACCTAAAAGCTGGATAATTATAAGCCATTCAAAATCGCACTTTAAATTACGTACACACAAGACACATTTCACAACTGACCTGCTGTTTGAAAGCGCTGCTGTCCAATGTCCCAGTGTATATGAAGTTGATGATCTCCTGCATCACGTTTTGGGATATGAGTTTGCTCATTGTGACTATTGTTTGGGTTTGAGACGTCCCATGCTGTACCTTATCGCACTGCAAATAATTTATAAATTATGTATACTCTAATAAGAAACCTAAATTTAAATCTTAAAGATACTTTTTTATATAGAAAGGTAAACAAACAGATGGAATAATACTATACTATATTCGTATTAAAAATTCAGTGTATTAACAGGATAAAAATGTATTAATAAGATTAGGTATTATTATTATTATTACTATAATTTTTATTACGTAAGAATGACTTCACCTGGTCACTGGCACTTTGACTTCCATTTCCATACTTAACGCAAAAATACTACAGTAAATATACACATTATCCATAGGTATCAGTGTATTAACCCCCTAAAATTCCCTAAATTAGGAAGCCGACCCGGATATCATCTGTAATAGAAACGGAATAGGGATAGGACAAAGAAAAATTTGTCTTAGGTGTTTAATTAGGGCCAATTACTCTAGAATACTTACCATTACAAATTTAATGGAAGTAATCGCTGGATGGTTGACCTCTCTGTACAAGTCTGGTGGTTTCCTACAGTTGTCACTTAATGGGAGAATCTGACATGACGAACGGCGTTTGATCTGATCCCAAACCCTAGAAGGAGTAACAAGAAAGATAATACAATCCTTCACTAGTATCTAACAATGTTGAGAATTATTTATTGCTTTTTTGTTTTCGTTATTTAAATATACTCTGTAATGCAGGAAAATCTATTAAAATTTTAATATATCAGTAATAATTACAATATAAGTAATGTACTCACTTAATTCATTCATATTTTTATTTATAATATAAAAAAATAACTTGCGATATATAATAAAAGCGGTAGGTTAATAATATCCACCTAATAGTACAGTCAAGAATGAAATTATATTAATGACGGAGCAATTCCTTCGACCAATTAAATAACAGACAATTTGAATGTGATTTGATTAGTCAAAGACGTTGTTACGATGATGACAACCACGATATTAAGGCTAGTATCTGGAGATTACACTACCAACAACAATTTACCCGCAATATTAAACGTCTCATAGAACTGGCTCTCTCTCTCACAAGGCCGATTTGTTTTGACGTTGTCCAATTTAGAACGAATAAGTAATACTACAGATTCGAGACAGGTCATTACTACGAGTGTAATGTCCAGATATTACTTTTATTGATAAAACACTATTTTTACGATACGGTAAAACTTTTATATTTAAAATTTGATTTTTTTTTAATTTCAATAATGGCATGAAAAATATATGTATTTAGAAAATAAGAAAAAAGAAAAGCCAGCTGAGTTTCTTTCGCTAGATCTTCTCAGTGAGTGGCCGCGTTCCGATCCGGTGATAATTTTAGAATTATATAGACGCGTCACATGAACCACTTGTAAGGTCTATGTGCAATAAAATATTCTGTTTTCCATTCTAATGTATAGGTACTATCTGTCACGAGAAGGCATTAATTATGTAAACAAACGTTCAGAAGTTCCCAACATTTGGGTCAAAGGAAAAAAGTATTTAATTTTTTAAATATTTAATAAATTATTAGTAAAGGTATTACTGCAAGCATTCGAAGTAAAAATTCGAATAGAATTAGAAATAATAATGATATTATTATTATTCATCCATTCCATTATACACAAATACACAAAAACAAATAACTAAAAACGATAAAATTAAGGCAATAATTAACAAAACTTACAACAGTAACAAAATTATACCGAAGAAATAACAAAATTAATAATAACAGCAAAATCCGCAAGTTTAATAAAGTAATGAAACTTATTCGTGCGTATTCAAAACTCGAATGACGTTTATTTCAAAATAGCGAACCGAAATTTTGCATTCCCTGAGATCGGC
>DVZL01005022.1:0-12387 GCA_018236625.1 Lasaia peninsularis
GAGGGGGAGCGTCTGAATAAAAAGAAACAAGAAAGCATGATGAAGTCTCGCCGTATTTACCATGAAGTGTGATCGTTTTTTTATAAAATCAGCAGAGTGCGAGTCGGCATCGTGCGCTTTCTGTTTTTAGTATTTGTTTTAGCGGTAAAAGAAAGACATTAGGTATCTGTAAAATTTGAATTATCTAGCATTACGATTCATGAGACACACGTAGGTGACAGGCAGATAGACATATAGAGGAGTCTTAGTAATAGGGTTCCATTTTTACCCTTTGGGTACATAACCTTAAAAAACTTATAATATTAACAGAAATTAAAATGAACAAATCTCTGTATTAGTGTGTTTGAAGAAAATCGATTTTATTGTCGGCCCTATCCGCTCAGTGAGAACACGGTTAGTATGTTTTTTGTTCCCAGTTAATTGTGACCTTCGTGGTGGTAGTTTTTTACCGAAATTTTTAGCGTCAGTGCTGAGCACTGTCGTTTCTTCACTTGGACAACAAAGTAATCGAAAAATCTATAATTGTCGTAATTAGCGAATTGGATATTATAACATCATATATGTTTTCCTTCGTCAACAAACAGGAAAAAGATTTACTAGAGCGGGTTAAGGACAATATAACTACTAATAACCCGCGGGTATTCTTCCGCCGCCACACGTCTATAAACTAAACTTTTAATGTTATACTAAATAAAGCCGGTGAGCCCGTCTGTACATATTACCTATTTGGATTTATTATGATTTTGCGCAAAATCAATTTTAATATCAAAGTTGAAGAAAAATTGACGAAACATTTAATCAATTTATAAGAAATCCACTTGGGATCGCTCCAAGTATTGCACTAACGATGATAAATTTTGACATCGATTAAATGTTTTTAATAACTGATTAGATATATAAGGTAAAATATTTTTGATTTCGTAGATTTACGGTAAGTTTATAATGTATTTGATTTGTTGGTCTAAAATCATGGTGAGAAAAGCTTGTCTTGATAATTTCACAAACATTTTGAAGTACTCTACATTTCATCTTTAAAAATTATATATTTTTATATTTTTTTTTGTATTACAGGCGATGACTGTATAAAGCAAGTCCTTCTTGGATAGAAATATAATAACACCGCAGTAACTTTGTTTTGTTATTATTATAAAATATTTTTATTCTCAAAACGATTTCATTTTTTTCCCTTTATGCTTTTTTGATGAATATTTAATAAATGTTTATTTTTTAATGAATATTAATAAATGCTAATAAAAATCAGTAATTACATATCGGTTTAACGTAATCTATATCGTATAGCAGGATAAATAATTAAAAAAAAACGAAAGGTAAGAAAATGTCATTTACAATTTTACTAGTTTAATAAGTTTAAGTTACATTCGTACTCGTAACTCTACATTAAGTATGCATTAGGCTCTATTCGGAAAATTATGGTCTCATCATGAAAAAAAGATTTAGTGAAATATAAGTAAGATAAACAGAGTTTAGTTTCCAATATATTCAGGTCGGGCTTCAGCGGAGAGTATGTAAAGCGGCTCGGAAAATCCATAACGGCCGCGGAAAACCCTTTTAATATACGGCACGTAAATAGAGGCGGGCGGAGCGGGCGGCGGGAGGGTGGGGGCCCCTCGCCGCGATTGGTGCGCGCCGGCCCGCCCCGCGCGCGCCACAAAAACCTCGGAAAAAAGCGTGTGTCGCGCGGCAGTGGCTCACGGACGCGCTCGCGACGCGCACGCGCACGCTCGCGAGACAGTGGACCCCAGCACCGGCGGCCCCGGCCGCGCCATGCCCGCGCTGGCCCTGCGCGACCAGCCGCTCGACTGCTCCATGCGGCCCTGGCCGCGCGCCCACGGTCAGTGCCCACCATCCTCGCAAGTGCCCAGTGCGTGCTAGTGTTGTTACTTGCTCGTATATTTGTTTGTTTGTAAGTAGTACTCGATGTAGAGTGAACACACGGGGGTAAGCCTTTGGTATTCTTTACTGATGAGACCGCTTGGATGACGCGTACGACGAGGTACACTTTTGTCATTACCATCGTGTTAATATCAGATGCCCTAAACAATCAAATAGTGAGTGATGTGAAGTAAAATCAGATTTTGTAAATAAATCATGAAACTCTATATTTTTCATATGATGATTATCAAAAATTAATAAAAATACGCTATTGTATATTTTACATAAGCCATTTTTTTTTTGTTATTAGCAAAAACATGAGTCAATTAACATCACATCTGTTGTCATATTCGGTTTGTTTAGGTTTACGCGTTATCACCGAACACTATCTTGTGAAATCATTGATTGATTATTTATTAATAAAACAACATCGTAACATTTCGTAACCTATTTCCAATGTGAAATAATTGAAACGCGGTGTCCTTCGGAGGGGTCGATAATACAAATTGCAGTTGCATTATTTATTGTTATGGCACATGTTTGCGTGATATTAAAAATTGACCTTTCATCTGTGGACATATTTCACAAGGGTCGCCCTCCGGTAGACATAAAGACGTGTCAACAAGCCGGTAATGCGCCGGCAGGTTGCGGAAGGGTTGCTCCCCTGAACGTATTAACTCTAGAGCCCTTTTCTTGCAAAACGATGCCTTTGACACGCCCCGAATGCACTTCACCTCTTTATTGTAGAGTTGAGAGGCCGCGGGGAGATTTCATTCAATTTTCTCTAATAATATGAGCCGAGAATGTGATGGACTCGTGTTTGAAGACAGATAAAATCATCCCCTGCGAGGTCCCGCGCACTTTGAACACTTATTCATTCACTTGTATTATATATTGTGCTGGGGGACCCCAACTCAGGACTGTTTATACAATAGTAGACGTGATTTTAGTAAGTAATTGTATCTTAAATGTGATGACAAATCTTATTCTTGGGATCCCTTTCTTCTCTAAATTTTATTTTTTATATTTTTTATTATAGGGTTTTGGCAATTTACGGTCTCTTACTTCTCTAAATTTTGTGATTTTATATATTTTACCGTGGACCGTATTTGCCTTATTCTTTCTCATTTTTTTACATAATTTTTATTATTTTGATATTAAATAATAGAGAGATTTACTAATGTTTTATTTTTCATATTAAAAATATATAAAATCTACCTAAAGCCCGGAGATATTTAATACCCAAGTGAATAGTATTCTTTTAACTAAATGTGCCTTCAACTTGGATTCTATCTACACTTCTCCTCAGGCGTGAATGAGTCCATTACAATGAATTATTAAAAATAAGATTATTAATTATTCAACATGCACCATCTCTGTCTTATTTAAGATACCCACTAATACTAGGCGTACTATGTAACTAATTTTAGTAAATAATATCAATATTTTTCAAATGCACAGGTGAGTCCTTCCCATACATATATTATCTTTTCTGTACTTATTGTAATAGTCACAGTATAAAAGGCCTATCTAACATTAATAATGACAAAATGAAATGTGCTCATATTGAATTCTAAGAATCTTAAGCATTTAGTTGAAGAAATGATTGAAAGTAACTAATAAAAGTTATTACAAAATACCGTCTACAATCTGATTATTAAATTATCAAGCATTTTTTGTTTTGTTTTGTTGATATTTCAAAAAGTACTGATCCAATTGTCATAGAATTAATTTGAGACTATCTCTGAAGTACCTATAACTTATCTTACAAAATAAGTATCATCAAAATCAAGAAATCAACAAATTGGGTACCTGCCCCATTTTTGAAGTTGGCTAAAATATATTTAATAACTCAGTGTGTGAAAAAATGACAGCTTATTTGTTTTATATTCTATATTATATGAACGATTTTTTGATAAAAAAAAACAATCTGAATGAGCTTATCTTAAATGTTGTCAATAATGACGTTTAAGATTGTTAATGATATTAAATACTATTAATGAATTAAGTCATCATTACCTATATCATTGATATCAAATATAGTAGGCACAGAATCATTTAGTGCATTTATATATTAATATTTACAATTATTTTAAATTATTTTTTTATGATTCTTGTTGTTTATATCATATAATTTAAAACGCAGTAAAACTGCAAAAAAACTTACTTCAAGCTTATTATACACTTGGTTTTTTTTGTAACAAAACTAATCATTGTTATAAAATTTATATGTTTGATTTATTTTTATATGATTTATTTATTGAGCTATATCAAACACCATGTATGTAACATACATACAAAAAATCGGCCAAATGCGAGTCAGACTCGCGGGAAGGGTTCCGTATCATTATCTATAAAAACTGCGAAAAAGTTACGTTCATTGTATGGGAGCTCCCCTAAATATTTACTTTATTCTGTATACGTTGTTATAGCGGCATCAAAATCAACTCTTTAACTGTCTAGCTGTCACTGTTTATGAGAGACGGCTGTTGACAGACGGACACACACGGAAAGACGACAGTGGAGTCTTAGTAACAGTCCCGTTTTTACCCTTGCGTACGGAACCCTAAAAAGTACATTCATTCGAATTCATAACTAACTCTATTTTTACGTCGTTTAAAAGGAAAATCAACGTGATAGGACAATCAGAGTTAAATCATTTCATACTTCATCTTATAGTAGTATCGCCTCGGTCCCGGGTTCGTTTACGATAACTTGTTAAACGTTTTTTCAGTTAATCTGAAAAACATAACATTATCTGAGACTGGACCTAATATCGTCGGCTAATCGTAGATGCACATGTACCTCTATCTTCCCGCTTAGAGATGTCGGCTTGAGGGTATTCATTTATAATCACTGTGTATCATAATATTAGCATCATAGTATCAGAGCACATTAATAACAATCCTTAGATATTAAGTATAGTGTCACAACATTGGCGTGTAATACATCAAAATGTTTATTTTTAGGGTTCCGTACCTGAATGGCAAAAACGAAACCCTATTACTGACACTCCGCTGTCCGTCTGTCTGTCTGTCACCAGGCTGTTTCTCATGAACCATGATAGCTTGATATTTGCACGGGTGATGTATTTCTGTTACCAATGTAACGATAAACACTAAAAACATGATAAAATAATTATTTTATTAAGCAATACGCTTACGTACAGGGAGTACCAAAACGTATTTTTTTTTGCTGGTTTTATAGATATTGATAAGAAACCCTTCGTGCGCAAGTCCAAATCGCACTTGATCGGTTTTCATATAATTTAATTGTATTAACGTAATTAGTGCCTTATTTAAACTAGCAACCATTTTACATTACGATATTTAGGTATAATGAAAACATTACATATAAAGTGCCAAATCTGATGCGCATCAACTAAACATAATTAAAGTATTTTTGTGTGATAAGACAACAAAAAATTACATATCTTTCTGATCTTATCAAGTAGACAATTGTAGCCTTTAGACACCATAGACCATGTAGGTGCGTTACTATCCTGGCCGGGCTGTTCATTGGGTTCGAACAGGAAAACGACGTTATGATTGTGAAGTAAGGTGCTATATCCCTACATGGGCGAGTTACTGCACCGCACTCTGCGTTGAAGCTCAAATGTGAGGGACATCCGGGATTAGTGCAGGCACGCTGATAATGATCCTACCACCGGTGGTCATGTTGGTAGTGACCCATTTAATCTATCCTCGTGTCTAGCTAAGTGTATGCTATCTTTATTAAATTTTATAAAAACAAAAGAGATAGAACATTTCCACCGTGTCAATATAGTCGGGACGTAATAACTCGTGCGGCTACTATTTGACATTTCATCTACGAGACATACGAGTCTACATGTTCCGAGATATTCCGTGTTATATTTTTTACTTTCGCTCAAAGAAAATAGCAATAAAATAAAATAAGTTTAGTTAATGCGCAACAGAATTTCCGCCGTTTTGTATTAAACTAAAACTGCAAAATGAAATCTTAAGAAGTAATTTGTAAATATTATTAAAGTTGTAATCTTTGAATACTAATGTTATTGTCAACAAATACACATTATAATTAGCTTACATTTTTAAAAGTAATACCCAAATCAAAAGTATCACAGGTATACTTTTTAATAAGGAACATCTAAAATAATAACTATAAAAACATTTCAATAACTAAAGGGAAAAATTGTATGTTATTAGCAGGGAACCTCAGACTCATATCAACTATCTGTTAATGAAAGTTTCGTCAAAATCGTCAGAGATTAGCCGAAACAAACGGACAAAAATTTTTAAAAATGTTATTCTGGTATATGTACCATTCAAATTCATTTGTGTTTACTAAGAAGTGGTTTCTGTAGAGTAATAAATACATATCTTCACGTCAGGTCTATTGCGGGAAGACAGAGGGCATAGCTAAGTAAATATACAAACTACAACAGACATTCAATATGGGACGCATATTATCTTAATAGACGAAGTAATCAGAATGTGCTAGTAACCAAATTAAAACTAGTTTTGAAGTTTTTAAATGAATCAATGAATACTATGAAATATGTAGTCACGCCGGTATCTCTGAAAGGGTACTTACATTATGCACAATTAGCCGACATATTAGGTCCCATTATGCGACAGGTGGCAAGTGCATCGCCATATCGAGCTCAAATCCCGGGTTTTCTCACGACGTTTTCATTCAACATAAGAGCACCTGAAATGTAGGTACTTATGTGAGAAAAACTCATTCGTGCATGGCGGTATTTAAACCTGGAGTCCCGAAATGGAAGTCCCAAGCGCGTACCACTAGGCCACCGAGGCTATATACACATAAACTAAGAGTAAGAAAGGAAACCTATGAAGTACTAAGACTTTGCTTTTGACAGATCTGTCTGTCACCAGGCTGCATCCCATAAAACGTGATAGTTAGAAAGTTGAAACTTTCACAGATGATGTATTTATGTTGCCGCTATAACAACAAATATTATAATGTAAACATTTAAAGACTCCTATATCTATATAAATAAAAATCAATGTCTTAATGTATGCTAAGCGCATATCTCGAGAACAGTTGAACCGATTTGGGGGATTTTTGTTGTTATTAACGAAATTTGAGGAATGTTCTTATAGAAAGAAAAACTCGGAAAATTTAGAGGCATAAAGGAAAAAACAATTTAATTTTTATCAATTTCGGGTGGTACGAGGTTCGACAGGTAAGCTAGTATCAAATGGTAAGTTCCATGTAATTGGTATGTAAACTGTTTACTTTGTAAGTTATGATGAGATAGCAATTTTTACATAACTTGCAACTATAGATTAAAATGTCTTAAAGTTGTGAACATAAAATTTTATTGATTATGGCCAGAGCCGGTTTAAAATCACTCGTTACTGATATCTATTACACCAACAGTTTTCGCTTATCTCCCGAATACTATCTTTTTTAACCGACTTCATCTGTTTTTGTGATTTTGTTATGCGACAACTGCGTCAGTCCCCAATGGATTTTTATGACTTAATGGCACAAGGTGGCTTGCGATTGATGAATTTGCGTCCAATATAACGACGGAGTTGCCATCTGTCACATCATGGGACCTTATATCTTTGGCTAATTGAGGGTGCATAAGTACCTCTTCCTACCCTTTTTTTATCTCCAATATGGGCATGACGATATTTGTTAGTATGTATTTCCAAAGTCTTATAAATGACATTAGCCATTACATAATTTTTAAAACGGATCATTTTAGATTGAAAAAATATGAAACCTCAATTATTACAAATTAAAAATACAACTGTCACGCTGTAATAAGAATGAAAGTAAATATTATAGAAAGGACTAAACACAAATGTGTCCAACTACCAGTAACATTACCGCAACCACAGCGGTAAATTACCCGGTGTCACTTGACAATTCATAAACAATGGCGGCGTAATGAGATTATCAAAATAACATCAAAATATAATGACATTAGGACTCTTATACATTCAACTAATGACATATAGTCATTCACACGCGTGCTGCATGCGATTTTTGTTTTTAAGCCTAAAATATACAGTCTAAATTTCCGTGATAGTAGATTAACGGTTCCGAATAGAAACGTAATGTCACAAGTTCAATTCTATTAAATCTGTATATTATTATGGTTATTACAATAATTGATAGAGGAAGCGAGCTCCGAAATGCCGTGATAATCGATCGTAATGATCGGTTATTTTTGACAACTAACGTCACAATGGCTCCTGGACTTTTTCTTCGCCCGTTCTCATGATCTTTCTCTGACATTGTCTCAACTATTAGTCAAAATTTGGCAAATTTCAAAACCGCTAAACAAGCTTAATTATTGATACTACAAAATGGTTTTTGTAATTTTGGTCGTTTCTTACGTACATAATATAATGAAAAGTCATTCACATTAAATGCTCTAGCAGAAAACGTGTTAAGCTTTAAACAAATGACATTAATTGACATGTTAATTATTAAAATACAAATAATCATTGTATTTTGAATAAAGGGATTTTTTAAAATACAGTACCGGGAATTGTAATTAAAAAAAAATTGAAAATAGAAACAAAATAGTGGTTAATAACGCACTGCCATTTTGCCAATAAAAAATAGAAATGCTTTATTTATTTATTGTCTATTAATTGAAAATACATTGCAGCAGAATAAATAAAGTATCTGTGCGTGTGTGTGTAGATTTGGAAAATTATATAGTAGATAGATATATGAAATCATAAAAGCTATACTAATCATACCTGTTTGTAATTAGAATAAACTCTTATGTATGCAATGTACACACAGTAGACATATCAAATATTTTTTTTACAATGTTTATCTGTATGTCTGTCTGTTTGTTTGTTCCCATTAATTTTTGGAATGGTTGGACTGAAAATAAAAACACGGACGAAGTCGCGGGCACTGCTAGTAATTTATATAAATATTGTTTACTCGTATAAAGAAAGAAAGAAATAAATAAATAAATAACAATAGACAAATGATTCAGATTGACCCAACCCGTACTAAATAATATATCCTCGTGTTATAAACGTTATTCATGACACCAATACACAGAAATACTTAAATAGATATCGGAATAAATTTAATAAACACCTGGACCCGGAACTACAGACATCTGTGTTCATCACGCAAATGTCTCCGGCAATCGAACCCAAGCGGTCTGTCGATGACTTTGGACGTGGACGCTAACCCCTCGACCAACGAGGTGAATAACGGTATTGAAGTTTTACATATTTTGAATTATTTCCCGCGGAGTCCCTTATAAAGTAATAGGAGAGCAGAGGGTCGCACCTGTCGTCTAATAGCAGCAATTTTGTAAAACTGTTCTTGTCATAATTAACTACGGTAAATAGGCCCTTAAGTCGTCTAATTACCTTGTCCTATTAGACTGGCCTAAATACATCATTTATAATACTATGATTTATATATTATTACAAGGATACGCGCGGGGTGTATACATAATCAGCTACCAGAATATATGCTAATATATTCATATCATTTTTGAAATTTATTATTGGTCGCCTCTGTGGTCAAGGACTGATTTTGACGCACGAGGTCTCAGGTTCGATTCTCGGGTAGTAACTAAAGGGTTGTTCTAGGAGCTTTTCAGTTTATATAAAATACATAATGTTGCCTGATTGGATTTGTGCCTGGCGACGTAATTGCCATTTGTCACATCATGGCACCTAATATGGACGGCTAATCGTGGGTGCGTTAGTATGTACTACCTCCACGTACTGTTTCGTGGATATTGGCGTGATGATATTTATTTATTTAAAAAATCTAAAACATGCACTCTGTATCGTCTCTGTGGTGTAACGGTATCGCTGACGTCTGTTAAGACCGTTAACCGCGTTAGGGTCCCAGGTTCAATTCCCAGATCGGGCAACTTTTCTTAAATGTTTTTCAGATTATTGTGAGTAAGTATCACATTGTCCGGGATTGGAATGTGCCCGAAGTGGTGATAGGCTTGCCACCTATCACATCATGGGCCTTGGCTATTCATGGGTCTTCTAGTATATCTACTGGACTCACGAGACGTGGATATACTAGCACACCTCTGCCTACCCCTTTGAGTATAATAGGCGTGAAGGTACTTTTTTTAAACATGGACTTTCGGTTACATAACATTGCAATAAACTATTCAAGTCCATTATATTTTATACGGCCGCATATTAGAAGTATTCATTTCTAATAGTTATTGAATTCATAAAAACTTCCATCCCCCCAACAGGAAATACCTACACCCTAAGAAGAATAAAATAGTCTAAGCCGTTGCTTATTAAATGAGCTACCAGTGAAAGTCCTGTCAAAATTGGTCCACCCATTTTAGAGATTAGCAGGTACTAACAGGTAGACAGACAGCCTAAACTTCTAAAAAATACTATTTTGGTATATGTATCTTGTAAACATACGTATGCATTTTGTAAAAAAGCGGTTATTTTATTATATACAGACACTCCAATTTTATTTATTTGTAATGATATAGATGATATCGGGGTCGGCTACCTAATCTAGGGGATTTGACTAGGAGGCCAGGTTTAGCGCAGAGCAACTACCAACTGGACTCTGCAACGCAGGACAACTAGGACCAAACCTGGATTAGGTTGAATTCACATACATGAATCCGGGTTTCCTCATGATGTTTTCCTCATTGGTACATGACGGGGTTTGAACCGGGACTACGGGAATACAAGTCCAAAGCGCGTACTACTAAGCCATAAAGGCTCCAGTTTTGGTCCCGTTGCTTATCACACAGCTACAATAGTTATATAATTTAGTGTTGTCTGTTATAATTAAACTGACGCAAGTATTTTAATATAATTAGAATAAACCAGAGCAGCGGAGGTCCCGCTATAAAGATCGTAAGATATATCAAAAGAATATGAAATTATTTAAACAAGAATATCAAATGTTTAACATTAGATAATGAATATTTTTAATTAGTGCCTTTGGTACGTGGTTACAGCTGTGCATATATTACCTTCATACAAAAAAACTTAGGCTGTTCATTTGTTTATTTAATCCTACTAATATTATAAACGCGACAGTTTGTAAGTGATGGACGTATGTATGGATGTTTAAATAATACTGAAATATTATGTAAGAAATAGGCGTCGAATATTGAAACAACATAAAAAATGATGCTTCGAATATCGAAACTTTCCAGTAAGATAGATTATACGTGCGATTAACATAATTGTTACTTTTTAACCGACTACATTAATAACAGGGTAAGTTTTTACGAAATAAGTATTATAAGTCGAAAAAATCTGCTCTTTGAAAGTTATCTATGTTATTAAAACAATTCACAGGGGCGAAGCTGCGGGCGGAAAGCTAGTAGGTTAATATTTTCATACAGGTTTTACACAGTGTCACAAAAATGGAGTGTTATATATTCGGGGTAAAAAAATATTATTTGGATACAAACAAAAACATTATAAGTGCGGGTTCCGTACTACTTTTAGTAAAAACGTCAAAAAAATCACGTTTCTTGTATAGGACCCACCTTTAAATATTTATTTTATTCTGTTTTAAGTATTAGTAGTTATAGCGGCTACAGAGATACATCATCTGTGAAAATTTAAACTAACTAACATGGTTCATGAGATACCATAGTGACCGACAGACAGGCAGAGGGACAGCGGAGTCTTAGTAATAAGATTTCATTATTACCTTTTGAGTACGGAACCCTAAAAATGAATAAATATCGCCACGCCCATATCCCGGATAGCGTAGGCAGAGCATGCACCTACGGTTTGCATCAAGACGTTTTCCTTAATCGTAAGAGCAGTCACAAAATGTACTTAAGTAACAATTTCGGGAAACGCGGGATTCTTACCTGGACTATCGAAATCGAAGTCGAAAGCGCGTACCACTAGGCCATCGAGGCCCTAAAAGCTGAATAAATGTTTTCTATTAATAAAAATGACTTGTATATTGACAAAAAATAAACAAAAATATATCTACATGGTCCAGAGATAAATTTCTCACATTGTTTACAACGTTTGTTCTACGTCTTAAAATAATTTTTATTTTTAATTCGAGTATTAATTGTTATCCTTCTAGTTACCAAGAAATAAAACTAGGAACTAATTAAACACTCGGTTAGCGATCAAAATATTATTCACGGTTTTTCAAACTGCAAACCGCTGAGACCCAGCTGGGTGTCGGTAATAAGAACTGCATCTGCATATTTCATGAAATCTCCACCATTCAATACTTGTCGAGAGGTTTCTGAACTCCTAGCATGAACATGTTTCGTTTTCGAATAGATACGTCATTACCCAAAAAGTACTCAAGAGTATTATATAGAATTTCAGCTTTTTCCTACATATACACAAAATTCTTATATCTTATACGCATATCTTCGCAAGCCATAGTTACGTGTAAAAAATATCTTCACGCCCATATCCCTTAAAGGATAGGCAGAGGTATATATTATGTACCCACGAATAGCTATTAAGAATAGAATATTAAGTCCCATAATGTGACAGGTGG
>DVZL01005023.1:0-12386 GCA_018236625.1 Lasaia peninsularis
TAAGTCGGAAAAATGTCTGCCCTTTGAAAGTTGTCTGTATTATTAAAATAATTCACACGGGCGAAGCCGCGGGTGGAAAGCTAGTTATTATTATATTTAAACAAATATTATGAAGATTTTGATTGTAGGTTGTGTATACGCATACACATACATGTCGTGATTTTTGTTTATACTTTTAATTGTTATTTAGTTACTTATATAAATAGTATTATATAAAACTAGCTGTAGCCGCGACTTTGTCCACGTTTGAAATTAGCTAAATAAAAGTAGCCTGAAGCCTAAACTGCTTCATATCACATTAACTGTCTGCTCGTGAAAGTTCCGTCAAAATCAGTTTAGCCGTTTGAACAGAATTCAACGGGAAGAAACAGACATATAAATATTCTAAAAATATTATTCTGGTAAACTTTTCTTCTTTGTAAACATACATAATACCTACCTATGCGTTTAGAAAACGCGTTAATTATAATATTACATACAGACAGTACAATTTTTTTTTATTTGTATAGAGTTTATATGTAAGAACTGTTGTGCTCTAGTGGCCTAACCACTAGACTTTAACCTTTGGACTACAATTCTGTTGGTCAGGTTCGAACCCCACCATGTAGGTACAAGTAAGGTTTTCTAACTAACAAATGTATTACATTGTGTTGTGACTGACGTACAGACAGACAATGGAGTCTTAGTAATAGGCTTCCGTTTTTACCCTTTGAGTACGGAACTCTATAAATGCTTTAAAGTTACACTTACATTATTACATTTAATAATGCAAACATTTTTATGCCCGTTCATGAAAATTGATAAAATCATTAATACTCGTATAAAAAAAAAATTTAAAACAGAAATTAAAAAGTAAGATATCAATATTTGTTATGTTGGCGCTATACTTTTTATAATAAAGATATAATCTTCGAAACTATGTTAAGGCTATAACAATGGTCATGTATATGGTACAGTCAGCACAATAAACCATGCGATACGAAGACTGCAATCACAAATAATTGGAACAACGCTACCGTGTTTATGAACGTACAGACGTAATAAATGTGTAGGCGACGAGAACAAGGGCCTTCATTAGTCGAGATGGATTTCCAATCGGATATCGACGGGTTAATTAAAGTGAAATGTCCATGATCACTCTCTTAGTCATCAGGAGAAACCATTATAATCTGTAGATAACATATGTACTAGAAGAATAATAAATATAAATAATTATTAAGAGTATTGTATACTATCTATCCTTGGCGCTTGGTGAAACTTCATTTTATGTGATTAAATTTTTTAAAAAACACTTGCACTGTTTAACTTATTTAATTATTTATTTATTAAATTTTATATAACAGTACATTTTTTTTAATAACATAGCCTTGAATATGCTGTAATAAAGCGAAACCGGTCGGCTGTTAAATAAAAAATAAATAAATAATTAAATAGGTGAAACAGTGCAAGTGTTTTTTAAAAAAGTTTAATCACAAAATTTTTAAGAGTTATGGTTGATAATGTAGTGCTGGAACAAGTAAATGAAAATGTATATATTGGTAGTGATTTTAGCAGGCATGGAAGTTACACCGTAGACGTAGAAAGGAGAGTGAGTACTGGGAATAGAGTGAATGGAACGTTGGGTAAGCTACTTCAAAACGAAATGCTGAGTTATGGAGCTCGAGTCGATTTGCACTCAACTCAGTGCTTATTCCAAATTTACTTTACGAAAGCGACAGTTGAGTATGTCAGAAACAGCATGAAAGTAAGATAAATGCGGTCGCAATATTCGTAACGGTCGCATTCGTAATAGTGTGATTAGAGATAGAGTGGGATTGAAAGAAAGTGTCGGTGTAAAAATGAGAAAGGGCATGCTCCGGTGGTTCAGTCATGTAGAAAGGATGAAAGACGAAAGACAAAGCAAGATATACACTGCGAATGTGGATGGATTTAGGTATCCGGGGTGACCTAGCTTGACATTCTACGACTAAATAGCTCGCGTATTATCCGAGGGTAGTGTCAAGAGTTTCCGCAACCGGTGTGTATGCAGAGAATGATGAATTTGGAGGAAGCTAGGCAGGTATATAGGAATCGTGACATTTGGCACTTGATGGAGGAGAGTCCTCCTACCCCGCAAGGGTCCTGCTGTGACGATATTTTGTAGCTTAGAAATCACTTGTACAGTCTTGATCATATTCAAATAGAATCCGGAATACCGCCTTAAAAAAATCAAAATTTGGTTCATCCAGTAAGAAGTTCTAAGGTAACTATGAAACTAAAGATATAATCTGGAGATTACTATCTAATACAGACT
This sequence comes from Lasaia peninsularis, assembly GCA_018236625.1. Lineage (NCBI taxonomy): Eukaryota > Metazoa > Arthropoda > Insecta > Lepidoptera > Riodinidae > Lasaia > Lasaia peninsularis. The sequence continues at coordinate 2,294 of DVZL01005023.1, forward strand.
TATCTCCAATCATTGTAAACATCTATCTCTTGTCCTGCTACTGAGGTAGTACTACCTCACTCATTGGAGTAAGTAGTATTGACTTATCTCACTCCTATTGGGCCGTTTTGTTATGGACTGTCAACCAATAAAACTCGCAAAAAGAGAAATAGATGGAAATATTTTGTCTAGAGTGAGTAAGCAATACTACGTATTAAGGGCAGATCTTTGTTAAGCGTTCTCTAATTTAAGCTTCAAAGAGGTTACACATAAAATATAGTCGATTGGAAAACCTCCGTTTTCAAAGTCCCAAGTGCATATCAAAAGTTCATTCCAACATTAATCATTGTCAAAAAACAATTGCAAAAATACACAAATGACGTCCAAACGATTATAGCCTTTATTATTTATGATCTTCAGTAGAATGACCGTCGCATTACGAAATCAGCCTTTGATGAATATCACTTGGCAATTTGTTTACAGAATCAAACGACCGGTAAAATTCATCTCCCATTACTAAATTTTACGCAACCCACCATTATAAGTTGACCCTTTTGTAGTGTTTAAAAAATCCGTCCAGTGCGAGTTGGACTCGCAGCACGGAGGGTTCCGTAACATTATCTATAAAAATGGCAAAAAATCAAGTTTATAGTTTCATAGAAATACATTAACTGCGAAAATTTCAACTGTCTTTTCAAGCATATTGATCTTGAGCGTCACTTTTTTTAATCCACAATAAAAAGTGGGTTGTTATAAGGTCCATATGTCTGTGAGTGTGTGTTTGTCTATCGAAACGAATTCCTAAAGAAATGAACCTCGTTTAAAAGGTAACAAGATCAAGATGTCCTACAATATATGGACAACAATATATTTTACTTTACACCGTCGGCACTTAGTGGAATTCTATTGTATATAATTTTTCCTACAAAACACACACTTGTTCTATTCCACAATATTTTACATTAGGTACACTTTAGTCAAGCATACAATTAACAACAGCGTCAATTCAGAACTTGTAAAACTGAAGACAAATAAACTTAATTAATTCTACACATCTTACTGAAGTAACCGACTAACACTGAACGATGTGTAGAATTTACGAAACTGATTGTGGAATAGTCGCACTTGTGCGAGTTTTGAAGAAAAAATTATAAATGGAAATCCGCCCAGGCGTTCAAATCAGCTTATTTATTAGATACCTACAGAAGGCAATTAAAATTCCTATTAAGTTTCCTGAATAATTTTCCTTTCTAATCCCATTACTTGTCACTATCGGTAACTTTTGTTAAATAACTTAGCTGTTAGCATACTTTTATTTTGTATTGTTGATTAGTTTGTGTACTACCATTTTTATTTTATTTATGTTTTTACTCTATCCTAGGTTAGTTGTGAGACATCTCTTGTCAGATATAATCTCGCCTTATGTACTCTTTGTTATATTTTTTCTTGTTTGCTGTAATATCTCATGTGTACAATAAAGTGTTAAATAAATAAAAAAATAAGAAAATACAGAAGAGATACTTTTGGTAATTTCTAACATATTATGAGGGACCTAACAATAGAGACACATATGACACCACTGAGCTGGCCTGTTAATGAAGAGCTTCGTCCTAAATAACCCTGGAATTCCTACTAATACACTATACCTACAAAGCAACTAAGTATGTTAACATTTTTAATTATTATTATTTGATGCGGCGGCCTAGTGGTACGCGCTTTTGATGTCCATTTCGGTAATCCAGGTTCGAACCCTGCCATATACCAGTGAGTTTTTCTAACATAAGTATATTTTCTGATTTCTCTTTCAGTGAAGGAAAACATCGTGAGGAAACCTGGGTGCTTGCCCTATGTGGCGACGAACTTGCCACCTGTTACATCATGGGACCTACCCCACCCTTCGGGGATATGAGAGTGACATTATTTATTTGATACAGAACTCTAAACGCTTGAAATTTATTTTATTGAGGCAATAGATCTAATAAGACTGGTGGATATATCGTGAAGTGTGCGTTGCGTTTGATACGCTCTAATTATTTATGAGGCCGATAAGTCCTCTGCGCTCGCCAACTGGAGATCCTTGGTTTTAATTCAATTTAATAAAATGTATGTATCCATTTTCACCCGTGTTGGTCCGGGCTCCGTTGTAGAATAGGCCTACGGCCTTCCACCCAGCCAGCTCGTAAGTGGCAAGTACAGGGTCTATTGTTACCAAGATCGTGCAATGACTCGTCCGGTTTGGTACCACCGCCTTACCTATTCCTGTCACAATAACGTCAGCGCTCGCTATTGTCGTGTTCTGGTTTGACGGGTAGGGCAGCCGGTAAACTTACTCACGCTAGAAGTTTACCATCCTCGTTAGGTTGGCAGCGCACCATTTCCACCTTTGGTGTCTATAAGCGTCGTGTATTTCTTACCATCTGGAAATCCGTCTGCTTTTTTGCCTTCCATTATCATAAAAAAACGCTATGATTAAAAAATATTATGCATTTTGTTAATTTCAGAACAGCCTGTGGTTAAACTTGTGTTATTGCCGTATTTATAGACGATAAATTCGGTACGGAACCCTTCGTGCATGTGTCCGACTCGCACTTAGCCGGGTTTTTTTGTGTAGCACAACCTATATTATGATTTTTACAATTATGGCTTCATATAAAAATATGATATCTTTATAAGTAGGTACTTTTTCGAATCAAATTTTAATAGGCATAGCAACAAAATCATAGATTATTTCTGTCATCGAGATGTGACAACCCCATCGCCTGTCGGCGAAGTATCCGTCTGTGAAAATTAAACACGAATTTAACATGTGTGATATGTCCTAGTGACACACAGACAGACGCACAGCAGAGTCAGAATAAGGTTCCCTTTTTTATCCGTCGGGTACAGAACCCTAAAAAGGTGCAAACAAGCGGCAAGTGGCGATTTAAGTCTTGAATATTTATGCTTGCAGATGAAAGATAAAAAATATTATGACGCGTAACAAAGCTTAAATGTCCCCCAATATAAACGTTTTTTCCCCGGAAAATAAAAATAGGGGAGACGGGATTATGCCCCGGGCGTATCTAGATGTGACAGATTAGCACGTAATTTCCTCCAAATTGATATCTCAAGGGGTTTCCTGGTACCTGCAGATGGCAAGTCATCGCACATCTGGTAAAAAATTGAGATCTGTGACGCAAGCTGAGTAATGTTTTTTCTTAACGTCAATTCGAAGATTATTGTTATTTATTGATAGGATATTACAATTGTATTGTTTAGTTTTTATTGTTCTATGATTGACTAGCTGTCCCGGCGAACTTTGTACCACACGTACGGGTATAAAAATAGATGTTAATCGATTCTTAGACCTACTAAATATGGGCACAAAATTTGAAATAAGATTTATTAGTTATTTATAAGTGGTTACTGTGTGCCAACTATAATATTGTATAACTAGCTGTGCTTGCGACTTCATCCGCGTTTTTACTTAATTATTTTATTTGATACATCTATACTAATAAATAAAATTTGTGTGTCTGTATGTAATATTAAAGTAACCGCTTTTTACAAATTGCATAATATGTATGTTTACAACCGTATATAATATATCAAAACGGTATTTTTTAGAACTTTGACTGTTTGTCTGTCTTCCTGTTTGTCCCGTTAATCTTTGAAACGACTGGACCGGTTTTGACGAGACTTTCACTGGCAGACAACTGATGTAATAAGAAACAGCTTAGGCTACTTTTTTATTACAAGTTTGTTTTAATTAAATAAAAACGCGGACGAAGTTGTAGACACAGCTAGTTTCTATAATAAAAATTCTAAAATAAAAGTAGCCTTAACCGTTCCTTATTACATCAGCTGTCTGCCAGTGAAAATCTAGTCAAAATCGGTCCAGCTGTTTCATAGATTAGCGGGTGCAAACAGATTGACAAAAATTCTAAAAAAAAATATTTTGATATATATGTATTGTAAACATACATGTACATTTATTAACAAGCGGCTATTTTAGTGACATACAGACACTCCATTTTTATTTATTTATACATATAGGTTATTGAATTAGCAATGCACCCGGCACTAATCCCATATTAGACAAAATATTATATACATATCTTGATATATACACTTATGTATCTAATATCTAATAAGCTGGCTTACTGAAACCAGTGTACATTATATACGACTCAGTAATTCGGATCATAATCTTACCTAGGATCATAATATGGTCTAAGATCCGAATATAACATCGACCTTTACCAATAAAATTGTTCTATAGGTAATTTAGTTTATTAAAACAATAAAAAAAACATGGGTTTTCCGATAAAATCTAGGCCAGGCTTATTAATTAAAAATAGAAAAATGTTTTTTTTTTAAATTCACCATTGAGTTTAGAAAAAAATTAACACAAACGGAAATTACAGTCTATAGGATATGAAAACTGAGGGTTGCCTATTCTTTTCCTGGCACAAAGTTTTTAGTAAGCGAAATACCTGATTACACCAGGCAATCTAAACGTTGTGCCAGGAAAAGAATAGGCAACCCCCAGTTTGCATATTATATAGGCTGTGTACTTGCCGTTGGTCTTAAATTTTTTCGTCTAACACAATGTTCAAATTTTAAAAAATCATCCTCATTTTTTAATTAATTACAGCCTGACCATAGTTTTATGAGGCAACCAATGTTTTTTATTACCATTAATAAACTAAATTACCTAATTACCATCGAATATTTTTTATCCATTTAACAGATCGGTGAAGGTCGATGTAATGCAGTATAGGCGAAGTGTATTATCCTTATAGAAATCCCTGTGTTTATTTGTCTTTCTATAACTTACGAAGTGCCGGAAGCGGCGATAGGCTTGCCACCTATCATATAGGCCCTAGTACCTTGGTTAATCGTAGGTGTCTTCTACTGGACTTACGAGTCGTGGATGTACTCACACACCTCTGCCTAACCCTTTGGTGATAATAGGCGTGAAGGTACTTTTTATAACTTACTAAATGTTTAGGTATAAAACATTCACATCTACTAAATGGAACTACATAAATAGAATATCAGTTAATAAATAGTAACAGGAAAACCCGAAATAAAGGATAAACTGATCCTAAAAGGTTAATAGAAGGAAATCACCAAAAAGACAGTGAACAAGCGCCATTCAAGTAAAACAATGAACCAATTACGATGTCCTCTGGCGTGTTCCCAATAATCCCGGGAAGGGGAGAAGTAATAAAAAAGCGCAATCCCCCGGGAACTCACGTTAAAAGATTTTGGCGCGAGGGGAGTCTGGTATTAACCGTGATACTTTGTTCTTTTAAACGGTTTTTACGTATAATGCAATAAGACCTGTCTTTTTTCGTCGATTTATCTCGTGAATTTTGCATATACTGTAAAGTTTTGAAAGGGTCTATTCAGTGAACTTGAGAGAAACAATAATTAAGATGTCTGAGTCTCTTTTAAGGCTAATATTTTCTACCAACTCTTACCTATTGTTATTACTACTAAATTACCAATTAGAAAACAAACAAACAAGAAGACGATGGCGGGCGTTATATATGAAATCGTTGTTTTTGAATGATTTTTTTATGGGATAAGACAGCGAACAGACACGCGGGTCTTCTGATGGTAAAAGAAAACCGTGGTCTATAGACACCATAGATGCTTAGGTGCGCCGCTGCCCTGTGGTCGGGCTATTGGACGGTATGTGCAAGTCTACCGGCTACCCTACCCTCCGGACAGGAACATGACAATGTCATTATGGCGGCAGGAGTAGGTAAGACGGTGGATATAATTAAATTCGGCTTTATACACCCGGGCGAGTATATAAATCGGAATAAGATAAAAGTGGAGAAAAAGGAAGTCACGGCGGTAGAAATAAGGCGAAGTCATCAATTTGGACGAGTTCTTACAGACCTCTCCCACCCAGACCTTTTGCATAACCTAGATCATGTATCGTACCGAGTTTTTATAACACTTGAGTAATTGACTGTACCAAATAGGAACGCAAGTACAATACGTAAATTACAAACGCGACATAGCCAAAACGCGGCGGGCCGTTACCAATTCGATGTTCAGTGACGCGAGCTTTCCCTCTAATACAATTGCACAAACCTCCTCAATATGCGCAGGCCAAATATTTGCTAGCTGATTAAAAGTCAAAGCTGTCATGCCCGGGGCCACCACACGGAAACAATTGCCTGAATAATATTTGCCCGGATTATCCACTTGAGTGATCACAGGACGCGACTGTACCGAAATGTCAAAACACGTCACAGTTGCAAGTAATTAAATTCCATTATTTGGTAGGTCGTTTGATGTTTGGAGTAGAGTTGAGTTCCGTAGTCTAGGTCTACGAATTGGATCATTTCGCTTGAGAAAGCTATACACAAAATTATAACTAGTGTAGGTCATTCCATAGAAATAGGTGGTACTTATGGTTTTTTCAAAAGATATTTCTTCACATAAAGTAATTCTTGATCTGTAACATTATTAAAAAAAATGGCAACGTTCGTTTATCATGATAGGTATCAAAGACTTCATTATATCTTCACAAATAAATAAAATTGGAGTGTATGTATGTAATATTAAAATAATCGTTTTTTACTAAGTGCATATGTATATTTACTAGGTTCATAATATACCAAAACAACAATTTTTAATAATTTTTGTGTGTCTATCTGTTTGTGTCCGCTAATCTCTGAAACGACTGGACCGATTTTAACGGGATTTTTACTGGCAGACAGCTAATGTAACAAAGAATGGCTTTGGCTACTTTAATTTCAGAATCATCTCAATATTTGTCATTTTGACCCAGTTAGATATGTTGTAAATTTCCCTTAAGACTAACTTGACTTATCTATACAAATAAATAAAATTGAAGTGTCTGTATGTAATATTAAAATAACCACCTTTTACTAAATGCATATGTATGTTTACAAAGTACATAATACGTATGTCAAAATAATATTTCTAACAATTTTGGTATGTGTATTCTATTTGTACCCGCTAATCTCTGAACCAGCTGGACTGATTTTGACGGGAATTTCATCACTCACTGACAGACAGCTGATATAATAAGGAACAGCTTAGGCTACTTTTATTTTAGAAATCTATAAAATAAAATAATTAAATAAAAACGCAAAGTCGCGGGCACAGCTAGTTTAATAAATATGGTCACCTTATATCCCCGAAAGAGTAAACAGAGGTACATGTGCACCCACGATTAGCCGACGATATTAGACGCCATGGTGTGACAAATGACAAGTCTGTTACCAAGTCGAGTAAAAATCCCAGGTTTCTCACGATGTCTTCCATTAACGTAAGAGCATTTAGAAGATATACTTAAGTTAGACAAACTGGTACATGGTGGGGTTCAAACCTGCACTACCAAGTTGCACCTGCCACCAAGGAAAGCTTCCAAATACCTATACGCCTATTATCCCCGAAGGGATAGGTAGAGGTGTGCTGGTATATCCACGACTCGTAAGTTCAGTAAATATACTAGAACACACCCACGATTAGCCAAGATACTAGGGGCCCTGATGTGATAGGTGGCAAGCCTATCGTCACTTCAGGCACATTCCAATCCCGGACAATGTAATGCTTACTCAGAAAAATCTGAAAAACATTTAAAAAAGTTGTTTGACCTGGGAATTGAACCCGGGACCTTACGTATCTAACGGTCTTAACAGGCGACACCTGTACCGTTTTACCACAGAGGCGACTTCTGATACCTTAAAAACTTTAATAATATCCACATTACCCATAATTATTTAATCAAATCGTAGCAATATAGTGAGACCACAGTGACCCTCCATATATTTGTCCACGTCGCGTCTGATTGCCGCACGTATCTCTCCAGATTCGTCATTACGATCCAAATGGGACTTGTATCATACGAAATTGTCATTGCAAAACACAAACATAAAACGTGTACTGAAACGTGTATATCTATACAAATAAATAAAATTGGAGTCTCTGTATGTAATTTTAAAATAACCGCTTTTTACTAAATGCATACGAGTACAATGTAGGTACTATACACCAAAACAGTATTTTTTGGAATTTTTGTCAGTCTGTCTTTTTCTGTCTGTCTGTCTGTTTGTACCCGCTAATCTATGAAATGGGTGGACCGATTTTGATGGGACTTTTACTGGCAGACAGCTTATTTAATAAGGAATGGTTTAGGTCACTTTTATTTTAGAATTTTATTTTAGAAATGTATTAAATAAAAACGCGAATAAAGTCGCGGGTACAGCTAGTCTTACATATTTTTTTATAAATTACTTCTATAGCTACTTTAACACATACACCAGGATTGCTAATTTATAAGTACTAGGAACAATAAATAAAACCTGTCAAGTGCGAGATGAACTCGCGTACGAATGGTTCCGTACCAATATTTAGGAAAAAATGGCAAAAAAATCTGTTGTATCGGAAGCACCCTTTATATAATCATTTTATTATTTGTCGTTATAACGGCAACAGAAATACATAATTTGTGAAAATTTGAGCCTTTTAGATATCACGGGTCATAGGATACAGCCAGGTGACAGACAGACAGACGGACAGCGGAGTCTAGTAACAGGGCTTCGTTTTTCAAAGATTTTGATTTGCGCAAAACACGTTAATACCTTTTACAAATCCCATTAAATTTAATGTTTCGCCCGCTATTATTTCGATTAGCCATAATGCCCGGATAATTTGACCCCCACTTCGTAGACAGTAGCCATTTGTCTGCAATACCGACGGCTGGTGGTAGAAATTTCCTCACGTAGAGCGGCACAGATCAACACGTATGTGGTCATTAATGTACAATTGCGTAGAAAAGTGGCGTCCGCGTCAGCCAAGATGGCGGCTGTTTGCGCACGTCCTCGTGTCGTACCTCCGTCCCGTGGACGATTACCGCACGTACGCTTTGTCATTACCAAGCGCACGATCGTTTTCATGCACCGTCGCTTACAAAAATGTTTCGAGTTCTGCAAGTAAAGAAAAAGTGGGATTTTTTTTACCGAGGAGTTTGTTTAACCGTTTCTTCTCCTGATTAGCTAGGTATAGAAACAATGGTAGTATATGGTAGACAAGGTTAAAATAAGTGTAAAAGTGGGTGTAAATCAATGTTTAAAAATAATCATGTAGGTACTTAATTAGAATATAAAGTTTAGTATATTAGAATTAATAATTAAATAATTATAATTTAAATGTCAAATATTCACACTCCACTTTGTGGTAGAATATGTTGGTATAATCAAAAACTTTTTAACAAACATATTCGGCAAATAAATCATTTTTGTTTTTTGGTTCCCTACTTTGAGGGCGATAACGAGATCTTTCTCTTGACTCCGATTTCAATCTGTACGCCCGTCTGTCATTAGGCTGTGTCTCATTTTCTTCTTAATCGCCAACAACTGAAAGGTAAAACATAAAAAAAATATATTATATTTAAAGAAAAAAAAATATGACATATTTTTGCACTAGGATCATATATTTTAGCCACTTCCACGCGAATGTACTCACGTTTTCCATTGACTTCCATACGTCTCTATATTTTCTGCACAAAGATGATGAGACAATACGGTCAGTGGTTTCCAAACCTCACGAATATTTTTCGCAATAAAACTATATTTCGATGATTCGATTTATTTTTTTTGTACTAGAAAGTAAGGAAATATAAAATTTATTATTTTAAGTTACTATTACATTATCAATTTATGTAAAACTAAATACAGAAAGTTATTTTAATAATATTTTTACAAAAAACATAGATGAAAAAAGTAGGTACGTTTGGTATCTCTGAAGTGGTAAATATATTTTAAGCTTATGTACATAATTGCATAATTTATATGTTGTCAAAGTTTTTCTTATAATAAGATGTCGCGGTTTTAATGCAATTGCTATTTTGCAAATTTTACAAATTATTAAGTCAAATTCACGGGTATTATTTAATATACTTGTGAATCCTTCACGGTAGGTAGGTGTCGCCTGTTAAGACGTGGGGTTCCGGGTTCAATTCCCGGTTCGGGCAACTTTTCTTAAATGTTTTTGAGATTTTTCTAAATAAGCATTTCATTGCCCGGGATTGGCGTGTGCCCGAAGTGGCGATAGGCTTGCCACCTATCACATCAGGGCCCTA
>DVZL01005024.1:0-12385 GCA_018236625.1 Lasaia peninsularis
CCGGGAATTGAACCCGCGACCCCACGTGGCTAACGGTCTTAACAGGCGACACCTGTACCGTTACACCACAGAGGCGAGAGACTTAAGCTACTTACCCGTCAAAATCTGTCCAGATTTTGACGGGTAAGTAGCTTAAGTCACTCCCTATTACATCAGCTATCTGCCAGTGAAAGTCCCGTTTTAAATTTAGTCAAACCATTCCAGAGATAATCATAAATTTTACATTGTACAACATTAAAAAAGACTGAAAGAGGAGCAATCAATCCCAATCATTATAATTATTATCATCTACATATTCTGCAATATTATAATAACCTAATATTTTATATTATTTAGATTATTAAATACAAAAATATATTAATATTTTTGTATTTATTGAAAGGTAGATCTTTTATATGGTCGGAAAACTTGGGTTCCGTACCATTATCTGTAAATGTGGCAAAAAACCACGTTTGATATATGAAAGCCACGAAAAACCACGAGTAAAAACCACCTTTGTTGATTCTATTGTGTTTTTAGTATTAGTAGTGTTATAGCAGCAATAGAAATACATCATCATCGTTCTGTGCACCCCTTCATGTATATTTCTAATTAAGTTAGGTTGACTTGTCGAGAACACCATGTAGCATTAAGTCTTCCTTTGCAATTTTTTTTGTAAATAAATTTTTAAATAAATAAATACATCATCTGTGTAAATTTTAACTTTATAGATTACAGCCTGGTGAAAGACATCCGACAGACAAACAGAGAGACTAACAGACTGATAGGCACGCACAGCAGAGTCTTAGTAATAGGGATCCGTTTTTTTACATTTTTGTACGGAACCCTACGTAGTGGTTATTTTATTATAATAATAGAAACATAAACTCCAGTTTTATTTATTTGTAATATTATTAACCAACCTTTTTTTTGACATGGCAACCGAACAATTTGACAAAACAAGCGGACTTTATAAGAATTCTGGGCATCTTATATTCCTGCATAGTAAGGTGAAGGGTATAAACAGTCGCCCTAAAGGCAAAAGGAAATGCGCGGAAAACTACATTTATGCTGACGGTACACAAACAAAATGGCGGACGTATTTACACGTTTTCATATCTCGCCCCCGGCGCAAACACCCTCTACATAAACATTCCGAATAAAAATGCGCCATACTATTTGCATTCATAACTAAAGAAAACATACGTGCTAAATATTGTGAGTGAAAAACCACATAATATCCAGCATTCAAATCCAAACTCTACCATATATTAATAAGGCTGAAAATAAAATGATAGTCGGTAAGAATTACATGCATTTTAAAGCGCAATGTTGGTGAATGCGTACGTTTTGTCCCTCTCTAACACACGCGTTATCATGCGCGATCCTGCTCTCGCGGTAAGTATAAGGTGGGATGATTGAGACGTAACTGCCAACTGCCACTGGTTCCATTATACTCGAGTATAGTAAACACATTTCGTGCCGTCAATATCGATACTTTATTTAATTATCGACAATCTCATTCGGAATGAATGATTTTAGCATTTTTGAACTGAAAATGCATTCGAAAGTTCTCGTATAGTTTATTTGATTTTTCCAGATGTTGTGTTGTATACTATTTTGTGACTGCAAATAACGATTCAGTTTTTTTAAAACATTTTATTTCATTCATCAAATATGTAAAGAGAGAACTAAATTCAGACAATAACTCACTTGTAGTAATAATTTAATCTATAAATAAAATAAATATCATTACGCATATATCCCAGAAGATATAGGCAGAGTTAGGTAAATACTTATGCATCCACGATCAGCCGACTGGGTGGTGAAATAGTGTTTTACCTTGAGTATTTTATAGATAACCTTTGTGGTTCCGCTCTCAATTACCGGGAAGGGAATTATTCTTATGAGTTTTTTTCAGTTTATTTGAAAAACATAACATATTGTCTGATATTGAATTGTCTGATTTGATATGTCCGATAAGGCGATGGACTAGCCTATCACATCATGGGGCCTAATATCGTCGTCTAATTGTAGGTGAACATACACCTCTGCCTAATCCTAAACTGCCTAATCCGGGGGTATGGGTGTGACAATATTTATTATCATATTTTGCTATTTGGTGAAAGGTTCTTAAGTGTAAGGTGATCGAAGAATTTAATGTAAAAGTAACAATTGTTTTATTCTTTAGTAGCTATCAAAAATGAAGTTTAAAAATATTCTACTGACATTTCAAATAAAATTGTATAGTTTTATGTCCTCCTAGCCTATTTTCAATTAGATCTTTTTTAATGAGCTAACTATAGTCAATAATGAACGGTATAATTCTATCAAATAAATTATAAAAAATTATTAAAAACTGATTCAGAAATATCTTCATTAAAAGCAAACAAGCAAACAGACAAAACATAAAAATATATATCGCTTTCAGAAGCTGAATCTTAATATTTTTAAAATATCTTCGTTGTCCGGATACAATAATTTTATGAATTATAAACACTTAAGTAAGTTGCCTAATATTTTACTTAATTTTAAAATAATTGAGTATCGAGACTACTTTAGCGATCAAATAAATACAAATAGTTACCTTAAAAGGTTTTAATTTTTTATGGTGTTTTTACTTAATCTGTGTCGTAATTTTTTCTAGACCGTAAATTTTGTAGTTCAGTTTATCCATCATAACTTGAGACCCGAAGTAAACAGGAACATTTGAACGTTGATATCACAAACTGGGTTTAGTATTTTATCAAGAAAGTAAACATAGGTAGTCTGCAAACATATGTAACAGCACATTTTGTAACATAATGCTTACCTAATATTATTATAAGTATCTTTGGAGAATCGTTTTAAGCCCCAAAGTAATCAAATATGTATGAGGCCGTCAAAATTCATACTATTAATAACTAACTTCTACTAAACATCGAACTTTGTAGATAGGCACAAAATATCGAATGACTTATCATAATATATGACATTATATCACATAATAACTGCACTATTATCTTACGAATTAGTCTTTATTTACTTCACATCACCAAATTCAATTATCACCCAGACCCGGAAACATCAACGATTATCAAAAAAATGCCTGATACCGTTGGGAATCGAATACTAGACTCGCAGTTTAGGCATGTCAATAACCCCTGGACTAACAGGTGGTCAACATTAAGTGAGATTTGTATTTACTAAGTAATATATTATATTAAATTCAACTATCGATAAAACAATCTTATAGGCACTTCCCTATAAGCAGTCCGCTCAACCATAACTAATAGTCGTGAATAAATCGCTGGAGTCGGCACAAAGGCGCATTTTTTCCCGCGCCACATTCACCAATCACAGCGCGTCAGCAGCGGCCACGAGGACCAATCACAACGCGAATTTCTAGAAAAGAAACTCAAAATTATGCTCAGCTCAATTCATCGCATGTTTTCACTTCAGCTACGATTGCTTCGAGTCCCGACCGCGGATTCTTTCGCCTGTTGATTGGAGCTATTGTAAGCTAATTTAAACTCTCCTGGGACGTAATAAGGGTTACTCTGAAGTGGGAAATTCGCATTTCTGAAGTGTTACCGTAATAGTAATTGCGATTGCAAATGGCGTCGGAATACGTAGAGTTAATCGAATCTTGTACTTGAATATTTCTGTTGCAGTTCAAAAGATCTCGTAATTTTACTCCCTGTACCTATTTACTCTCAATACGTTCCTATTTTGAATTGCAAACAAGCAAAAGGGTTTTTTATACACGGAACCTAGACCACAATAATGTTCTTGGCGCACACCAATGATGATATTAGTGAGTATGACTCAGACGCACGAGATTCCAGGTTCGATTCCGCGTAGGACAGTATTTTCAATTTATCTAAAAAGTAACCAATACTGAAGTCTTTTTATCATTGCACTAGGGCGGTAGAAAGTTACGCACCAGGTTACTCTGATTGGTAACACCGTTTTATCTATTTTTGCCGTCATGGCGTTAGTGCTCGCCGTTGTTGTATTCCATGTGGAAGGGTAACCGATAAAGGTGCATGAGAGGTCGAAAATATTACGCTAAACCTGTAAAATTGTAGTTTTTAAAATAAACTTCCAAAACATGTAGCGCTACCGGGGAATTGAACCAAAGATCACTTGCTTCAAAGTCGGACACACACTACGTTTGATTACTGAGGTCTGTTCCTTAGCCAATTATTCTTTGCTACCAAAACTAACGTATGACAGAAAATTAGAAAGAAAGATTTTTTTTTTATTTTTTCACCCAAGATATTGTAGCTTTAACCGTAGTGGTCCGGGTTCCCTATGTAGAATAGACCATTTGAGACCTCTTAGATTCTAAGGTAAGGTAGGGTATTTTTTTAATTCTGTGTCGCAAACAGGGCCTGATTTCTGAACTAAATTCCGCCCTTAGGAACCAAAAAAATACTGATATTCCACTTAAACTAGAAAATATCTATCTCAATTTTCTTATTACAAAGATAATTAATTAAAAAAATTCAAAAATATTAGTATTTCCGTCTAGACTAATCTTAAATTAAACTTAAAAAAAAGTTTAGAATAAATACAAATAGTATTGAATTTTCTAAAAATTATTAAATTATTGAATTTTATATTTTGAAAAAATACAAAAAAGTGTATTTGTAATAAATAAATTTTAATTCAATTTTTCAGAAAAAAAACTAATTGAATTTTGTTAATTCGAGAGAACAAATAAAAAACGGATATTACTTGTAATCTTCAAGGAATTTAATAATTCATTCGAGTATTATTTTTTACTAAAAGCAAGCCCCCGCCACTCAGCCCTACCTACAGCGATAAGTACCTACCAACAAAATTTCGTGGCGCCGTCGCCACTCTAGTACCATAGTTATCGCGTCATTTTACGCCAGATAGTGAACATCTCGTCGTGTGCGCAGCACTTACACGAGCTGATTGAACTTTGTTGCTTAGTTACAAGAGTCACTATTTCTGTGAATTGTTATGATAAGTGCAGGTTCTGTACGTTAGTAATTATTATTCTGTGCTAAAAGTGCCAAAATTATAATTTATAAATTATGAATAATTTGAATTTCTCAAATAAAGAAATAAAAAAAATTAATTAAAAGAATGAATCATTTCTATTGAGTAATCTTGATAAAGCCTGGAATTTATCAGTTTATAAATATTGCCGCCCAAAAACTTACTGCCCTCGTCACAAAACAAAAATAAATATCTGTATATGTTTGCGAATATAAACACACTGGATAATTTGAAAACGCATGCAAGTCTATAATAATTATAAATTAAATACTTTAATTCACAATTTTAAATAAATAAAATCAATTAAGTGCGAGTCGGACTCGCACATGAAGAGTTCTGAACATAATCTATAAAAACAACGGCAAAAAGTATCTTGTATGGGAGCATCCTTTATATATTTATTTTATTCTGTTTTTAAAATTTATTGTTACAGCTTCAACAGCAATACATCATCTGTAAACATCTCAACAGTCTAGCTATCGCGGTTGAAGACGTACAGACAGAGTTCCGTTTCAACCCTTTGGTTACGGAATCTTAAAGATCTCATTTAATCTATTTAACTAACATAAAAGTTACGAACTTTGGAGTTAGATCAAATTTGTGTAATTAAGAAAAATATACCTAGTTTCTGTTACGAATACAAACTATTATTATACAAAAAGTTTTAAACTTCATCTCAGGATGGCATCCATAAAAACTACAATTGAAGTGTAGTTTGAAACTTTTATTCTATCTTGCACTTATTCTATACAAGCAAATCAAAAATCTGACATTTCGAGAATGGTCATTGAAGATGATGTCAAAAAAAATGGCAACACAAACTTCACACGTCAACAATCCAACACCTTTTCAAGTTGTCACAACATTACACAAATGTCGGTATTTATAATTTAACAATTTGTTGGCCACTTGGGGTGCACAATAGAGCATTGTGGCCGGATCACAAAGGGCGGATGAGTCGACATGTTCCGCCATTCACTAGGATTCGAAAATCCAAAGCTAGCCTTTGTCCATCTGTCAATTTATTTGACAGTCACACAAATCTTTAATGCGGCTACCAAAAACGCCATCTATAGTAACTGAACCGAATTACTTTCAAAAATAACTTAAACTTAATACTGAACTACATTTGATTGTATACAATAAGTTAATATGAATCTAATATAACATAAAATTTAAAAAAAAGTATTTATTTTTTTTATTTTTGAATGATATTTGTTATGAAGTTGTTACAAAAAAGTATTTAATTAGGTCCACCAACATATTTTACCACCTTGTGATGTTTAACTATTTGAACAAATGACTTATAATTATTATTAAATGGTGCCGCTTTTCAGGGCATATGCCCTGAATAGCGAAATAAGTATTATCTTAAAACAATGCAAAATCGATGATCACATAATTAAGGAACATTAACAATTTATAATAAATATTTAGGACATGTCAAACATACTGTGGTCCCGTTAATACTGTATGTAATGACTGACATTTTTGCTTGCGTTCAGAAATATATTTTGTGTAAATTATTTGAAAAATAAAAAATTAACTACCTATTATCTGTATATTTTTAAATCAACTAAAAAAGTTGAGAAGTTCATTTAACAGATACATAAAAGTCTCTCAAATATTTCTGCGTGCGTTCATAAATAATGACAAATATTAACATTTACGCGTGCGTTCAGAAATTTAGTTTTTGCAAATTAACGTTTCTATTTCTGAAAACAATTTCAAAGACGTAATGTTAACGAATGCGTAAATGTATTTTATGTTGTGTGTGATTTTTCCAAGATAAATAATTACAAAGAATAAAAAGTGCAGTATCCAAGTAGTAGTCTATGATTTTGGCGAATATTGTCTGTGTTTTGTTTTTGAATTTATGATGTAAACTATTGTCTATGTCTCGAAAGTTAAAGGTACCCCGACATACATAGACTGTTAGGCGGTACGAAATTCGTCGGGTCAGTTAGTACATTATAAACATTACGAGTAATTTAAATATGATTCATTTTCTGTTCGATAGATAAACCTATGAATTTAACCATTTGTTACCATGCCTTGGCAAAAATACTAACAAATTGTAATTAACATTTGTACAAAAAAACAAGATCCAACGAAAATTCTTCATCGTTCTAAACTCCCCCGTTTCTATATCAGATGACATCGGGGTCGGCTAATCTTGGTTATTTGTCATTTTTATATAGAGCGACTGCCATCTGACCTCTTTTACCGCTTTTTACACATTAGGTACGAAATCTTAAAAAACTCGCCTTAACCATTCACCTAGCTAGAACCAACAGACATATCACCAATGCACTGCTAAATTTCTGATTTATCTCAGTCTCAGATCCTCATATCAGAACTAGCATCTTAAGCCCTAGCCTTAGATAGGTGCATTACCACATTTGTTACCTATGAGTAAGTCTCACTATCAGGGAATCTTTTTATTGAATATCCCCATGAAGGGGTAGACAAAGGTACATTTGCACCCACGATTAGCCGACATTAGACACCATGATGTGACTGATGGCAAGTCAGGTAGGCAACGGTATGTTTTTAGATAAAATGAAAAACTTGTAAGAACAAGTTTTGCTGCCTGGGAATCGAACCTACAGCGCTCGACCACGAATGCGTTACATTTTCTTTCATATCCAATAAAAACTACCTGCTAGCAGCTGGTAGGGTGTCTGCGGGGGCGAGAGTGACGGGACAGGGGGCGGAGGCCTAATGTATCAATAGACGGTTGTATTGTGTACCGACATCTGGCTCGCAGTGGCCATTGTCCAGGGTTCCTATCCCTTAATTGACACCTGACAACCTTTATCGCCTTTTTATAAACAGGGTGACCTGGCTTTGAACACGATAACATTTTTAGAAAGAATAATAAAATCGGTGCACTCAGTAAAAACAAGTAAAAAAATCGTCACTCCCATAACCTTAAAAGAGCAGACAGAGCTGTGCCTCTGCCTACCCATGACTGTGCACCCACGATTAGCCGTTGACATTAGGTCCCATGATCTGACGAGACGTCCGTTGCTATATAATACACAATTTAAACTAAATTTATTTATCTAATACTTTTAAACGAGCAATTCTTGTATATATTATTAGCGATTTCAAAAACGGCTCAAACGATTTTCTTCAAATTTTGTATATAGGGGGTTTGGGGGGCGATAAATCGATCTAGCTAGGTTTTTTTAAGGTTTCCTTTATAATCGTGTTTTCATGAAATAAAAACCTATATCATTACAATACAAAGCGAAATTTCGCCAATAATTGCAAAATTACAATAGTTCAGTTGGGAAATCGGGCGCCTCAATTCGCAGAAACCTGGATTCAAAATCCAGTCCGGATCTCTTTTTTTTTTAATTCCTTCTTTTTGTGAGAAAACTGTTCCTGGAAGCCCCTAAAGAAACAAGAAAAACATTGTAAATTATGTCAAATACAATTCCAAAAAAATATGATGTGTACCTACTAACAAAACACCGAGCAAAACTCGGTCATCCAGGTACTTAATCTATATTTGTATTAAATAAAGTACATAATAATGTCAAAATAAAATTTTTGTTCTTGCTATTTAACCAGTTTTAGCTGGTATACATTTTTTTCACTAATTTTAATTTTATATTATTATTATAAAAATTTTAAAACATTAAAAGAAAGTTCAGTAAAAATAAATAAAGACAATATAAAATACAATTTAAACATTTGACAAACAAAAATAAATATTATAAGATTACATATTTAAGTTTTATTCATAAACAATTCCTTTATATAATAAAAACATTTCAATCTCAGGCCACGTTATGTTTTTCAGATTAACTAAAAAAACTTATAAAACTGGAATCGAACCTGGGACCTCACGATTCAATCTCACCGACTACGCTGAATTCATTACTTTAGTTCTTTAAACAAAAGAGTTATCAGTGGTGTTTGAATGATAATCATAATTTCCGTACTGATGATGCACTACATTCTTAAGGCGAACTAATAGTAGCAAAGTTTTTATAAAATTGTATTACAAGTTGGAAGTGTCGAAGAAATCTGACCTTATGTGCAAGTCTACCGGCTACCCTACCCTCCGGACCGGAACACGACAATGTCGTGATGGCGACAGGAATAGATAAGGCGGTGGATCCCTACCCAGTCGAGTTGTTGAACAGCACTCTACCACCAGTATGATAATTTATTATGATAAACACTTTGTAAATACAGAGAACAAAAACAATCTTAATGTATCCATAGAATAGGAAATTTCTTTATGAGCCAATGTATACGTTTTTACAATAAAGTGCATTACCCAATCATATAAATGATTTTTTTATGATACTTATTGGAAGACAAGCTAGCAGATGGATTCCCTGATGGTAACAAATAATAAGATAATAAGAAATACACGTCTCCTATAGACACCAAAGGTGGAAATGTTGCGCTGCCAACCTGAGGCTGGGATGGTAAGCCTCGTGCATGAGTAAATTTACCGGCTACCCTATCCTCCAAACCAAAACACGACAATGGCGAGCACTGACGCTATTGGGGCAGGAATGGGTAAGCGGTGGTAACAATCCGGTCAAGTCGTTGCAAAGCTCTACCACCTATTCAATGTCACGGTGTTGGTGACAATAGACCCTGTGCTCGCCTCTTACGAGCTGACTGGGTGGAAATCAGTCGGCCTATTCTACAACGGAGCCTAGACCAACACACCCCGTGTACCCGTGATCTTTGAATATATATAAAAAATGTATTAAATCTAAATTATATAAAAAAGGTTATTACAATTTTGCAGATAAAGTAGATGATAAAATGCTTGGGATTGATTGCACTTGTTCCAAATTTTTTTATTGTTGTATAATATAATATTTATATATTTAGAAAACAATAAAAAAGACAAGCAATTCTTTAGCCGGATCTTCTCAGGGAGTGTCCGCGTTTCGATCCGTTGGTAAATTTTAAAACTATATAGATGCGTCACAAGAACCGCTTGTAAGGTCTATGTGAAATTAAACAGGATTAAAACGACCGCGTGTTTCTTAATAAGCTAAAAATATATATTGATTAAAAATTATTGTTATTATAGTTTTGATGACTATCTGACACAATAATTGTGTAACAAACAATAAATAGAATGAATCGCTCCATATATATAAAAGCAGTTATCTGATAAATATTATAATATTGCAAACAGATGCTGCATTTTTTTTTATTTGATAATATTTTTGAACAATACTTTACTTCCCAACCGAACTAAGAAACACAGATCAAATATTTAATATTCTTTCAAAAGGGTTCCTTGTTTTTTTTACAAAAATCGATTTTGTAATGTGATCAGAAAACAGATCTACAAAAGGATATAATTGAAATAGGATACGAATCGATTGGATGTCGAATATCGATTTAAACAAAAAGCGGGATGTCTCGCGTCAATGACGATGTTTGGTAAAATAACACGTCCGATGAGCTCGGGTCTCGAAGCTCGAGTTTTGTTTTCTATTCTGGAGTTTTTTTTTATTTGTGACAATTTAGTCAAAGACAGTTTTGTCAGAATCCTGTTTATTTTACCGCGAGCTTTAACGTATATATTACCTTCATGGTTTTTTCTAATGTAAATGTTTACCCTTTTACTAAAATCCCGCTGTTCGTCTGTCTGTCTGGTCATCAGACTGTATTTCATTAACCGATAGCTAGACTATTTTCACAGATGATATACGAGTATTTCTATTGCCGCCATAATAACAAATACTAAAGACGTTATAAATTAAATATTCAAAGGTCGCTCCAATTCCACAAACGTGATTTCCGTTACAGAAAATGGTATGGCTTCCTCGTGCGAGAGTTATTACTTTTTTATTATTATTATTTGTTTTTATAGCAGCAACAGAAATATATCATTCATGCAAATTTCAACTACTCTTTTCACCATTTTCTATGAAAACGGCAAAAAATATGTTGTATGGGAACAGCCTTCATATCTTTATTTTATTCTGTTTTTAATATTTGTTGCCATAGCGGCAACAGAAATGCATAATCTGTGAAATAAATGTGCATGAGATACATTCTGGCGACAGGCAGACAGACAGGCAGATAGATAGAAAGACAGACAGACAGACAGCGAAGTCTTATTAATAGTGTTTCTGTTGTGTGTTCTTCACAGAATCTACACATATTATGTAGCATCAATCGTAGTACTTCGTAGAGTCCGTATGTAACGGATAGCGACGCTACGGCTACGAGGAAAAACCAAAAAGTGTTTTGAAAATACATAATTAATATTACTTAAAATATTATGTTTTATTTAGTAATAATATGCATGTTATAATAATAATTTATTTGTATAATATATGTTTTAAGAAGTTGTTGCAATGTATTCATTTATCAACACACCTACTCCACTATGTGTGGTGAAATCAAAATTTTAATACATAAACAAATTAATGATTCATATATATTTCTACTAATATTCTATCAATCATACTAATATTATAAACGCGAAGGTTTGTAAGTATGGATGGATGGATGGAGTTCTCTTACACGGAAAATTACTGATTTTAATGAAATTTTACATTAATCTAGCTTATACATTAGGGTAACTCATAGGCTACTTTTTAATAAACTATATTAAAAAGGTTTCAAGGGCAATAAGTATTATACGTCAGGAAAAAATGTTAAGGCTAAAAGCCGAGGGCGGAATACTTTCTATTATCATTGTATGCTGTTAAAATCGCATATACGAGTATTCTCTAGTATCGTACATATTTATAAATATATATATGTATATAGTATATAGTACTATATAGTAGTAGTTTTTGTTGCATCAATCCTCATATATCCTTCGGTGGACAATTAATAGGATCTATGAAATTAGAGATTTTATAAAAATTATTTTCAGACTTAATTTTATTGAATTCGAAATTCAAATTTCGTACGAAACCCACGTTAATCTAATTTCAAATTCAGCCTTTTTTAGAGTTTTTTTTTATGTTTGTGAGATTATGAAAGTTTTGTGTGCCGTTAAAACTATCTTAAAAATGGCAACATTTTATAGATGACTAGCGACCCCGCCAACTTAGTACCGCACTTAGGGGTATGAAAGATAGACGTTGAATATTAGACCTACCCGATTTGACATCGGAAAGTAACGAGACGGGATCAAAAGTATCCTATGTCCGTCCCCTGTTTCCAAGCTACCTCCCACCCACATTTTTAATCAAATCGGTTGCGCCGTTCTTGAGCTATAATTAGCATAACTAACACAACTTTCTTTTATATAACTATACAATTTTTCATATTATATAAATAAATAAATGCATATAAATTTTTCAGCACCAATCCTAGCAGTATAGTAATTGTAGCCCAAATCTATATTTATTATATTAGTTATTTAAATTTGAGGTGGATT
>DVZL01005025.1:0-12384 GCA_018236625.1 Lasaia peninsularis
TTGACAGTGAATATACGAAAATTCGAGCTTGGAGTTCGTATCATTTAACTGTCAAAAAGTTACACAATAGCCCCGCTCAAGTTATCCAAGCGTTGGTCTCTTAAGAACCAGTCTTTATTTTAATATTATATTTAGATTTTATAAATACCGCAGGACATTTAAAACAATTCCAAGTACTTAATTAAGACAAGACAGCGAACCGGCACACGTGTCTCCTGATGGTAAGAGACAACCGTGGTTTATAGACACCATAGACATTGTAGGTGCTTTGCTGTCACACGGCTATGCAAGTCAACCGGCAAGCCTACACTTCGTATTGGAAAATGACAATAACATTACAGCGGCAGGAATAGGTAAGGTGTTTGATCCCTATCCAGGTGAATTGCTGCATATTGGAAGTGACGTAGTTAACTTACGCTCGCCTCTTACGAGCTGAGCTTTTCATCTTAGCCCTATCCTGTGTTATATCAGATGATATCAGGGTCGGCTACCTAATCTAGGGGATTTGTCAAGGGCGTCAGTTTTGAAGTAGAGCGACCGCCATCTGACCTTTACAACTCAGAAGGGAAACGAGGCCCAATCCCATATTAGGTCGAATTCCGTGAATCCAGTTGTCGTTACGATGTTTTTTCTTTACTATAAGAGCACTCAGAAAACGTACATAAGTTTTTTTTATGGCATAAACAGCGAACAGGCATACGGATCTGATGGTAGGAGGTAACCATTGCCTATAGACACCATAAATGTAAATGCGCCGCTCCCGCTCCCTTACCCTCCGGACCGGAACACGACAATGTCATTATGGCGCCAGTAGTAGATCCCTAACTGGGCGAGTTACTGCGCAGCACTTTACCACCTATAAAAATTAGAAAAACTCATTGGTACATGGCAGGGTTCGAACTTGAACTGATTTAAGTAACCAGTTAACTCACGCAAGAACCTAAACACCCCCATCTCGGTTAGCAACGCAGTTAAGTAACTTCTTACCGTCAAGAAACTCAAGTTCGTTTGTTTTCCAAATACATGAAAAAAGTGGTGACCATGTCTTCAAACTATTTAGAAAACATTTTTCATTTTTGCTTCCATTTCATTGCTACTTAAGCCGCAAAAGGCTTCCAATTAAAATGTTCCCTGTGTTCAACCAACCCGTTGACATACCTTCGGCTCTTAGCCAAATCCGCTCGATAAAAACCTGCATTTGACAGACATGTAAAAACTTGTCGCAATTAAAACAGAACCCCATTTAAGAAATGTTTATTCATGCAGGATACAACATTTGCCCTTTTTGTACTTAACTGGTTTGGTAAGTGTAGGGTTGCAAAGTTAGTCGATTAAGTGGGACATCTTGTTGGTGATTTATTTTTTCCTTTTTTTTACAAACAGCAAAGAAACAAGTGACTTTTGGGCCTAAATTAAATACATGCTATTTCTGATGCCGGCCCTGGACTTTAAACTATATATGCCATCTGTTTATATCTACATAGCGCATAACATAAGAAGTTATCACTATCATCTTTGCTCCTAACCCTAAGATTAACGATGGATTTTTGTTACTTTTTTTTACGAAAAAACTACAAGATGGATTCGGATAAAACTTTACAGTAATATAACTTATACATGAGAATAAAACATTGGCTACTTTAAAAAGCACTGAACTACTACACTACATTGAACTAAGCTACTTTAAACTTTACTGACTATATTAAAAAGAGGACATGTTTTTACGTAATAAGTATTATAGAAAAAAACTGCTCTTTGAAAGTTATCTATGTTAATATACTTAATAAATATCGCAGGTGAAACCACGGGCGGAATGCCAGTGATAGGATAAATTGGTAGAGTTTTGCAAAATCTCACTCAAGTGCCGAATGCCGACTTCCTCATCTATATTTACCTTCATAAAATTAATAACCTTCAAGTTTAACATTTCAGCCTAAGGATTGCACCATCATCATCCTTGGATTTAATAGACGATGAAGTATATATACCATCAGAAAATCCATGTGTGTTTCCATAGCAATAATTGTACGAAGATAATATAAGTAAATAGTGTAAAACAAAAACTTATGTCAATAAGACATGTACTACCAGTAATAATAATGAGCTTGTTACTCTATCTTAATTCTAGGACAGCTGGAAGATATCTCTACCCTCTACTCTTAGAGACGAGTCTGCCTTTCAGATCCATTAATTTCCCTTTCCATTAATTTTGTATTTAATAATAAACTATTAAAACATAAATATACTCACGTTAAGTTGGAGTTCAGGATTATATGTACCTATCGTATTACGGGCCCTAGTACCTTGGCCAATCGTGGGTGTTCTAGTATATCTACTGGATTTACGAGTAGTGGATATATTAGCAAACTTCTGTTTACGGGGATACTAGGCGTGAAGGTACTTTTAGTAATATTTTATGGCTCGTCAATTTACTTAAAAGTTCTTACGAATCATACATTTAAATTACTTTGGAAATTATGTAAAAAAATAAATAAAAAATATATTTTTTTTTGGAAAGATTAAATGTTTTTGCAAATAAATATTTTTTATGTTGACCTAAAATGTCCCGAAAAACATCATAAGCGTAACCATCCTACCCAAAAGTGTGCATCGCGTGTAAAGATATCAATAAACAAAATTAAATGAAAAATTGTTTTTTTAAACCGAGTTATGTCGCTTCCACACGACATGTGGTGTGAAATTGTAGTACAATTTAATGTAATAGTTTATTGACATGGAAAGGAATCTCAGATTGGAATTTATGAAGGTGTGCTTAGATTAATTGCGTCTGGAATTTGCTAATTAAATACATTTTATTACCGACGCGAATACCTTTTCGCGTTTCGCGATACTCAAAATTGGAAGACAAAATTGTTTATTCCAAAAGGAATCCTTGTTATATAGATAAATATAACAATGATCTGTACGAATAAATAAAATTGCAGTGTCTGTATGTAATATTAAAATAATTGCTTTTTTACGAAAATGTTTATGTATGTTTACACATATTCCAAAATATTTTTTTAAGGATTTTGTCTTTTTGTTTGTTCCCGCTAATCTCTAAAACGGCTGGACCGATTTTGACGGAATTTTCACTGGCAGATAGCTGATGTAATAAGGAGTACCTGAGGCTACTTTTATTTAGAAAAATTTAAACACAGACTAATATATATATATATATTTTTTCATCTCTATAATCTATTTCATCTAATCAATTATTCTTTGTCTTAGTCGAGTTCGGAGTTTCGGTTTAGTATGTAACTATACTTCTTCATTTCCCTTCCTGCTTTGACCAGATTTTTCTCTGTCACAAACAGAGAAAGTCTCATTGTACCTATTAATAGCCCGGTACTCAAACATTTGACTAATATCAAGTGTGTGAAGAGTTTTAAAAATTGCATTTGGCTCCATACCTACTTTGTGTAATGCAATCACAACGATTCGGTTCTCTATATAACCCCACTCCATTTTAATATCGCACAATATTGTACAATTTATTGGCGTCAAAATGAAAAAAAAACACAATGAACAATCGTATAAAAATGAAAGGTTCCAAATTCTAATGTAATATATTTTTATTTTTACTTGTAACAGTAGGTATTAATAATAAGCTGATATGATGGTGATGTTAGATATACGTAGGTATGTCTTATTCACTCCAGATACATAACTGTAAGTGCTTAAAGTTTCTTCAAATCAATGAAAAATACAAGTTTTCTTCAATTAACAAGTTTGACATTTTCCTTCATTCTCCAACAATATTCAATCATTAATTTTGTTAAAAACATTTTTTCTGTCCTCAAAAATTATGGCAAAAAACTTAACTAAATGGCACACAAATGTAACAATAAATAATAATTCATCCTGATAAAAAGTAGTAAGTATACTTTTTGTCCCTTGAGTCATAAATTTAATATGTACTCCGTAGTAATATCTTAATTTTTTGTTTGATAATTTATGGTGTTGAAAAATTGGCTGATTGTGAATGAGTTCCGTAGCACTTAACTAATGATTTTATAATATAAATTGTAGACAGCTAATTTAATAAAAACGGCTTAGGGTACTTTTATTTTAGAAATGTATAAAATAAAACAATGAATTAAAAACGCGGATAAAGTAGCGGGCACAGCAGCAGCAATAAGTAAAAAAATATATTTGTAGCGTATGTACGGCAACTACGATAATATTTAAAAAAAAACGTTTTACTTATATGAAAAACAAAAACTAGTTGTAGCTTCGTTAGTACATATTAAGCAAGAAATAATTTAAATATTAATAAAATGTGTACGTTTTGTTCCTGGACTAAAATAGTAGTTTTCACAACATTTTTCTTGTTTTTTGTTTTACATGACATTTACATTTTGTACAAAGTTATATTTTTGTTAAAGTAAAATATGCACCCGCATTTTTTTTAATTTCCTAGCAATAATAGCTCACTATTTTTGTTTTATTATTACTAGAAAGACTGCCGGTAGACATCACTTACACACTTACAATATCTATGGTGTCTATAGGCTACGGTTGTCTCTTACCATCAGGAGACCCGTGTGCTTTTGCTGTCTTATCCCATATTAAAGTTACAGAACATAGAGTTAGAATCTCGTGTGTAAAAAGGAATAAAAAAAATTATCTACACTCAATCACAACTTTGAAAACTAAAAGTTAATTATCTAACTGGACAGACATATAGCGCAACAATATGGGTTTCGTTCCCCGTGGAACCCTAAAAATGAGAATCGCACCTACAAATCTAAACTACCAGGTAAATACGAAAATGTAAGTGGTTATTCATCTTGCTGAAAAGACATTATTTTACGTTCTTTTAGTAATAAATTAAGCATTTCGTTGTGTAATAACTTAATTCATTGTTTACGTGACGGGGCCCGTGAAGCCGAAGGTGGAACTTGGAATAGTTTACAAATTACAACATTCTGAATCGGATAAGTTTAATGTATAACATGAATTCGGGACATTCGATCATTCGTAGCTCTGGTGTTACCTTTAAAAATAACATAAAAGGGTTTCTGTATTTCCGCAAACAAAAGTGATTAATTTTATACAAATTTAATTTATATAAATAAATAACATTCAAGTATCTGCTCGTTATATTAGAATCAACACTTTTAATTAAATGCATTATTTTTTACATACATTTTCAGAAATGTTAATCTCGTACTTTGACTTTACACAAACTTATGAAACTTGATGAAAAAACAATAAAATTAAAAAATAAATAAAGTAAAATGTATAAATTATTGTATAAAAGATTATATTTGAATTTATATGATTATTGAGTTTATAGTATATAAAATAGTAGATAAATAAACAGCCATCTTTTTAAATATCAAGGCTTAAGTGATTTAATACTTAAAAAAATTTGACGTAGAAAAAAGTTTACGTGAGAGTAGAGTTAACTCATTAAAAAAATGTTAAAAACTATTTCACAGATTTTTGAAACTAGTGAAGAAAATATTATTACTACGGAATTATAGTTCACGGTGATGAAGTACTTTAAATTAGTATTTTTCATTAAAGAAAAACAACAAAAAAATAAATGAACATAATGATAAACGATCACTGACTTACCAACGGCGTACAACCTACATTACTCCCACATATTTCATTTTAATCCATTTACAAAAACATCTAAGCGTCTACTAATAAAACATTTACCAGCCTCAGGGCACATTCGGGGAAAAGATCTCGCTTTTTCCACGCAAAAATAAACATTGAACCAACTCCGCTATAAATAATTGCGAAACAAATAAAACAAGGAAAAAGTAAACGGCTAATCACTTTTCTCCGCGCTTGTACCATCGCGTGTTTACCCCACATAAGGCGGGAACACACGCGAGTACGATGTTTTACAGTGCTCGGTATAAAAAACGACAACACCGCCCCAATTGATATTTTTACGTACTACTGTTATAATGTGTACAGGGATTAATTTACATGTGCCGAAAAAACTATCGGCCATTTTTAATTATCGCGTCGGAGATATGTAAAAAAGGTAGTGATGCTAAAAGTTACGTATTATTATAGGTCAAGTTGGTAATAAACAGTATTCATTAAACTGCATGCCAACTTATAAGTTTTCGCTGTATTCGTTAAAATAGTTGGTTAAAAAGTATGTCTATGTATTATTCCCATGCATAAGCTATCTTACTGTAAAGTTACATCCAAATCCGTTCTGTAGTTTTTTCGTTAACGGATAACAAAATGTATACATACACCCATCCATATTTACAAATTTTCGCGTTTGTATTAATAGTAGGATCACGGTTTTGCAGCTCTCAATCAGCTCGCTCGTAAGTAAATAAAAAACAAACTCTGGTAAGTGGTATATGCGTTTCAAGTTTGGGAACCACTGGCGTATGTTATAATTGAGTGCGGATACAATGTTGCATCCCGCGGGATTTTTAGGGTTAAATATATTTTACAGCAAAAAACGAATTTTCAAATTGAATTACAATGAAGTATGGGTCCAGCTTTATCTATCTATGTAGTATGAATATACACCGACTATTTGAGCGTTGTGTATATTATCTATAAATAAATAAAATTTGGGTGTCTGTGTATAATATTAAAATAACCGCGTTTTACTATATGCATATGTATATTTACAAGGTACATATACAAAAACAACATTTTTTAGGATTCTTGTCCGTCTGTCTGACTGTTTGTACCCGCTAATCTCCGAAACGGCTGGAACGATTTTGACGGGAATTTCACAGGCAGACAGCTAATTTAATAAGAAACGTCTTAGGCTACTTATATTTTAGAATTTTAGTTCAAAAATGTATAAAATAATCAAATAAAAACGCGGACGAAGTCGCGGGTAGAGTTAGTATTGATAATATTATTATTTCAGTTTCAAAGATTAGCGGGTACAGACAAAGAGACAGACAGACAGAATAGATGGCGCTGTGCATTTATACATCTATTAAGAACTTAAAACTCATGAAAACAATCAGCCCTACCTAGGAATCAAAACTGGGACCTCGTACATCAAAATTGGACACTGACCTCAGAGGCGACTATTTCGACACAATGATGTAGTCTGTGGCTTTGTGTTTAGACTCCGCTAACCGCGGTTTAATAAAATAATTTTAAATAACCATCATTGATTTTGATATCATTGGTAATATTATTTCTTTTTTATATAAATTAAAAAGCTCTCTATCAAAAAATATAAAAAATGTAAAAAAAAAGTTTAATTAAGAAAAAATCCGTCAAGTGTGAGTCGGACTCTCGCACTAAGAGTTCAAGCAAGCAGAGAGTATAAGCAAGCAAGCAAGATTTTAGTATTTGCTTTAATAACGATAACAGAAATAAATCATCTGTGAAAACTTTGACTCTCTAGCACGGTTTATGAGATATAACCTGATGACAAACAGACAGACAGACAGACGGACAGTGGAGTCTAAGTAATAGGGTTTCATTTTTATCCCTTGAGTACGTAACCCTAATAATAGTACAGTTCATCCTTAGGGAAATTAAATAAGAAAAGCCTCAGATCTCATGTTTAAACATACATGTAATCCGAGAGGCTTTCTTTTTTATAGCTCGCGGTTAGAATATTATTTTTTCTGCTCGATTCCAGTCGAAAAGTGGCCATTTTGTTTAACACGGGCGGGAAAAAAGTAAATTTTCGCCCAAAGGGTAGAAAAAATATTATTTTGCAATTTCCCGTAGTATGAAGCGACTCGATCGGGAGAGACAGTATTTTATACATCCAATATAATACAATTTACACTCAACGTAGTACGTTTCGCTTCGCGTCCGAACATCATCAGGAGACTAGACTGTAGCTCATGAAAATCAAGCACTGTAATATTTGTTTAGAGGGCTATTCAGCAACTCATTCTGGTAGAGATTCAACGCTTTACCTACTCCTACCATAATTACGTTGTCGTGTTTCGGTCCAGAGGATAGGGTAGCCGGTAGATTTGCACATAAGATCTAACAGCTCGACCACAGGACAGCGACGCATCTAAAATATCTATTGTTTTTAAACCACGGTTGCCCCTTTCCCTTGAGAGAGTCGTATGATTGTTCGCTATGATATTACATAAAAACATATTAATTCCATAATTGTATTATTTATTGTATAATTGAATTAATATGTTTTAATAATAATTCACAATTTAATTATGGAATCTATGGGTTTTTATGGAATTTTACTCCTTAATTCCATAAGCAGGTACGAAGTATGAAGGATAATAACGACGTTTAATTAATAATTTCTCACAATTAATTCCAACCTAGTATTATCTATACAAATAAATAGAATGGTACTGTCTGCATGTAATATTAAAATAACCGCTTTTTTATTAAGTGCATATTATGTATATTTATAAGATATACCAAAACAACATTTTTTATCATTTTTGTCCATCTGTTTGTACCTGCTAATCTCTGAAGCGGTTGGACCAATTTTGACGGGACTTTCACTGGCAGACAGCTAACGTAATAAGAAACGGCTTAGGCTACATTTGTTTAAGAATTTTATTTTAAACCGCTTAAAAAATTAATTAAAAAAAAACGCGGATGAAGTTGAGGGCACAGCTAGTTATGGAATAAAATCTATTAAAGTATCAGGAATTCAAACTGAATTAAAAAGTAGCGACTGTTTACACTAGGATCTACGAGATCCATAGATCAGAGTTTAATTACAACGATAAAACAATCGCAAGGCTCTCGGGCACCGTCTTAAACGCTCGTTAAGAACTATTAATAGCAAGCAATGGCGGCTGAAAGGCAATAAATGGTTATGGCGCGGAAAGGCGGGTTGCAGAGGTTATGTTTACGTAGGACCGGTAGATGGCGTAATTGAGGGTATTACGAAATATAGTTCAATTTTTATACAATACGCACAGTGATGTCATGTGCTAACCACATAAGCGACTTTAGTAAAAGATGTTTTTTTTATTTAAGTATACCATTATGACAATTATTTACAAAAAAGACATGCATAACATTTTTTTTCTTTTGGAAAGGGCATGTGACGTAGGTATGTATAAGTGATTGATAGATATTTTAGAGATGTATCCCATAGTGTGAGGACAGTATTACATCAAGTATTGAACATATTTTATGGCAACCATTGCAAAAATAGTCCAGGATTTTTTATGGCAACCCATTTTTAATATAATATTCTCTAATATACTAAATTTATTATAAAATAAGTTTTATTCTATTATCAGCTCGGTGAAGGTCGACTTAGGTTCGGATCTTCTACTACATAACATCTTTGAACCGACTTTACACCATATTTGTAGAGATGGTCGTTATTACAATAACAGGTTATAATAACATGTTATCCATGCATAAGAGATAACGAAATTATTGAATTCTTACTCATCCTGTTATCCTGTTATTGCTGTTGATTGTTGTTAGACCTGTTGCCATTTGAGATAATGTCGAAATAAAGAGCAAAGGATAGGTAAAAAAAAAAGGTCGTCGCTTTTCAGACTACGAATTTTATACGTTTCTGTAATAGAAATAATGCCGAAATATGAGTAAGTGAGGTAAAAAAAAGGTCATCGCTTTGATGACTACGATTTTATACGTGTTATTAAAAACAACACTTCAAATAACAAGATAACAGGATAGCAGTTTCTGACAACTGTTATTGAAAAATAGCACAACAGTAGAATTCATTATTGGTAAATAGCCGTTATTGCCATCTCTATAATTGTTACGTCACATGCGACACAATTACAATGTTATTGTAATATTGGCTTTAAATATACATTGTCTAAACAAATAAATAATGTTTTATTTGTTTCCTTAGTACATAAGAGTTGTGTGTACAATAAAGTATTAAATAAATAAATAAATAAATAAAATTGGAATGCCTAAGGTGGTGGTCAATGACGTATACCTATATATTAAGGCTGAGTCGATTCAGAGACGCGATGTAAAAATGCACAGCGCTATCTATTTTCAAATTTGGTACTAAATTTTAAAATGCAAAAACAAATAAAATCGAAGTTTCTGTACGTAATATTAAAATAAACGCTTTTTACTAATTAAATTAAAATAGAAACGTAAACATTTGTTATGCTTTCATTTAAAGTATTTAGTAACACTACTTTATTCCATATCACTACATATTATAAAACAAAGTCATTTTCTCTGTCTGTCTCTATGCATGCTTAAATCTTTAAAACTAAGCTACGGATTTTGATGTGGTTTCTTTTAATAGATGGAGTGATTCAAGATAAAGGTTTTATGTATATAACATGCATAGTATACCCGTGCGAAGCCGGGGCGGGCCACTAGAATTTTATACGTGAGAAAATAAGTAATGTCTGGGGACCCTGGGATCTCGGTCCATTAGGTTAAGTTTACATATGACTACCAGTAGATAAGGTAATTGAGGGTACCAAGATGTATGGTTCCATTTTTAAGTAATGTTTACATAGGTAACACGAC
This sequence comes from Lasaia peninsularis, assembly GCA_018236625.1. Classification (NCBI taxonomy): domain Eukaryota; kingdom Metazoa; phylum Arthropoda; class Insecta; order Lepidoptera; family Riodinidae; genus Lasaia; species Lasaia peninsularis. Next base: position 10,441 of record DVZL01005025.1, read on the forward strand.
TAGGCAACTAAAAATATTTATGTCTTCATTAAAAGCGTATATATTATTATTTTATTATGTTTATACGTATATGTACGAAGGTGTAAAAGTACCTTCACGCCCATTATCCTCGAAGATATAGGCAGAGATGTACTAGTATACCCACCACTCCAAAGTTCAGAAGATATACTAGAAAACACAAGATTAGCCAAGGTACTGGTGCCCATAGACCCCAGGATAAGTGATCATATCATGGGACTTATATCGTCGGCATATGTACTCTGCCAACCATTTCGAGGATACAGGCGTGACGACTTTTACTTATAGTGTAACCTGATTATAAAATTTAAATAATTATAAAATCAACATTGTATAAAGAAGGTGATAATAACATTTTTATCATCTACATCGTTTTTCAACCCCCGGGAGGGGTTGGGTTTGTTTTTAAAGGGGGTCGCTATCCGTTGAAAAATAATAAATACTACATCTTAGGTATGAAAGACTTGTTTATTAAAGGAATGAATTTTAGTGTAGTTTGTTAAAACATAATAGCAAGAAAAAATAAACTTATAACTTACTTTATTTCAATCTAACAATTAATCATGAATATTAATTAATTAATGTCATATTTGGCATTCTTTTTTACTTAAAAGTTTTTCTATACGTGGATCAGCTTCGCAGACACTCATGAGTACATCATTTTTTGAGTGATAATAGACGATTTCCTTATTTAATTTTCAGAGACACCATAAATGAGAAATCTTTAAGAAATATTTACAAGGTATATATATACCAAAACAACATTTTTTTAGATTTGTGTTTCCGTCTGTCTTTTTGTACCCACTAATCTCCGAAACGGTTGAATCGATTTTAATGGGACTTGCCCTAGCAGACAGCTAATGTAATATGAAACAGCTTAGACTTCTTTTATTTTAGAATTTTATTTTAGAATTGTATAAAATAAATAAATTAAATAAAAATGAGGACGAAGTCGCGGGCAGAGCTATTGTTACATACAGACACTCCAATTTTATTTATTTGTTTAGATGTAGTCGTAGAAGGTATAGAAAACCCATAAATACAAAAATCTCACAAATAATCTTGCGTGACCGCTTGTGGTTGCAAAACAGATTGCTTGTCAAATTTCAAATTAGCTTTTTGAATGCTTGAAACTCCATTTCAGTGTACCTAATCTACATCAAACTTAACATTGCCGTGTGGTTTATAATATAGAGCTTTTATACGAGCCTCGGTGGCCTAGCAGTACGCGCTTCGGACTTCCATTATGGTAGTCCAAGTTCGAACCCCGCCATGAAGCAATGAGTTTTTCTAACTTATGTGAATTTTCTGAGTGCTTTTACGGTGAAGTAAAACATCGTAAGGGAACCCGGATTCATTGAATTCGACCTAATCTAGGTTTGGGCTTAGTTTCCCTTCTGGGTTGTAGAGATCAGATGGCAGTCGCTTTATATAAAAACATGTGACCTTGTCAAATCCCCTAGTTACCGACCCCGATATCATCTGATATAATACGGGATAAGCCTAAGATGTATATGAACAGATTTTGTAGTAGCTGACCCGGCGAACTTCGTACTGCCTGATTTTGACAGTAATACGAAAGACGATATTTTTTTCTATGTCCCTTAAAATTTTCTCCTTTTTGTCTTTTCATAAAAACGCTTTCCTGAAACATAATTAACACAAACAATGAAGAAATTATATCGTCCGTCCAAACGTCGCATCAAACTTCCAAGTGAGTGAAGGAAATAGAAATATATGTTTTATAATATATGTATTCATTTTAGATAACATTCATCTGTATTAGAGTACGTAGACAAGAACCTCATTCAGATTATTCTAAGTAAGCATTACATTGCCCGGGATTGGACTGTGGCCGAAGTGGCGATAGGCTTGCCACCTATCACATCACTACTGGACTTACGAGTCGTGGATATACTAGCACAC
>DVZL01005026.1:0-12383 GCA_018236625.1 Lasaia peninsularis
TGGACTTCCACGAACATTTCAAGACCAAAATTAGCCAAATCGGTTAAGCCGTTCTCGAGTTTTAGCGAGACTAACGAGCGGAAATTCATTTTTATATATATAGATAGATAAGCTTTCGTTTATTGCCGTAATCTTAAAGCTAAATTACTAGTTATAAAAAATATCGCAGCATCCATATCCATATCCTTATTTGTTACTTATTCATCCTCGATTACTTGACGATATTATGTGAAAGGTGGCAAGTCCGTCGTTATTTTGGTAACAATTACCACATCAGGCAATGTTATATTTTTTGTGTAAACAGAAATACCCCAAAATCGAACCCAAAACCTCATGCTTGAAACTTGGATACCAACTTGCTCAAACAGAGGTGTTAGTCTCGCTATAGTTATTAAGAAATGTAACTTTAATCCCGAAATGTGTGAATTCTTATAGTGCAACATTTCGAAGCACGTTTGGTCTGTGGCTGCTCACAATAAGAGAAAGTGTGGGTTGTAGGACCAATTGGGAATTGGACCTAAGAGCTTCGATGGTCTAATGGCAGGTATTTCGGACTTTAATTTCGTTAGTCCCGTTTCGAACCCTGACATGTGCCAATGATTTTTTCTAACTTAAGTACATGTTCTGAGTGTTCTCGCGGTGAAGGAAAATATCGTGAGGAAATCTGGGATTTGTGCTCAAAACGGTGACGGACGGACATCATGGGTCTTCATGTCGTTGGCTAACTGTAGGTGCATATGTCTGTGCCTATCCCTTTCATTACAGGGGCGTAACAATATTTATTTTTCTTTTCAATATCAATAAAATATTATATAAATGAAACAGAGGCAATAACTAATAAAAACCTATCAAAGAAACCTATATGCGAAATGATCATGGTCGTATATATAAAAGCTATTTATTTAACAAAACATATTCTACTAATATTAAAAACATGTTAGTTTGTAGGTACGAAGATGGATGTATGGATATTTGTTACTCTTTCACGAAATAACTTCTGGACTGATTTGGATGAAACTTTACAGTAACATACCTTATAGATGAGAATAACATAAGAGGGTATGTTTTTACGCAATGAGTATTATAAGTCAGAAAAAATTCTGCTCTTTAAAAGTTATTAAAATAATTCACGCGAACAAAGCCGCTGGCGGAAAGCTAGTGGTACATAAAACAATGGCGTCATATTTTTGCTACACGTGTGAGTTAGGAACAATTGATCTACTATCGAGACAAAAAAGCAAAGAATCGGTATTTGTAGGAAAACACTACAAAGGTGATCGTTCCTAGCCACATAGCAACGCCACACTTTAATTAACAATCAGCCATTGATCAATAGGAAAGAAGATTGAGCACTAACAATGAATAAACTGCCAATACGTAACTTGTTGAAACAGTATTTTAATGCTAATAACTATTTACGTCAAACTGACGATAGTTTGTTTGGGAGAAAATTGTTAGTAAAAAAACAATTATTTCAATACAAGTTTTTATTTAATGAGCTAAAAATAATGATAAACTTTTCTTTTCAATTTACACCGTCACTACCCATTTATGTTATAAATAATCTAGTAAACTAAGTAATTAATTCATTTTAGGGCTCCGTACTCAAAGGGTAAAAACGGTACCCTATTACTAAGACTTCGCTGTCTGTCTGTCATCAGGCTGTATCTCGTAAACTGCGATAACTAAATAGTTAAAATTTTCACAGACAATGTATTTCTGTTGCCGCTTTAACAATAATTACTAAAAAATGGAATAAGTAATATAAATATTAAAGGGGGGAATTAAAAATAAACTATTCTGGCTTCGTCCAACCCGGCCCTTGACATATTTTGTATTTGTTTCACTTAGTTATTTAAATGTTTTAATAGATATTATCATATCCGGATTAACCGGACTAATTTCTATCATTGAACACACGGATAGTGGAAAAACCGGATAATAGAACGTATAGATAAAACGTTTTTGGATTGGACTATACTTAGATTGAATTCCAAAGTAAGCGGTATTTAAACGCTTAATCATATGTTTGATATATAACCTAGTAGTGAGTAGTGATCGACTATCAACTGGAGTATTCTGGAACTCTATTTATTTTCATCATGGACTCCAATGTTTATTTGTTAAGGTTCTATTTGCCCCGAGTTTATTGGGGAGTGACGCAAGTTTACAAAAGCTTACGTGACGTCATTTGATATTCATGTAATATGAGTGTGGAGCTGAATGAGTGAGGATACTTCATATTTAACCCGCATGTGTGAAATATTCTGTGTTTATTGTAAGTTAGGCTTTTTTTATGAGAGAAAGGACTAAATATTTCAACTCCACGACAAAAACCCAAATATGTGTGTCTATTTTATAGAATACACGTATAGTATTTAAATGAATCTCGACGAACGATGTATATTTTTAGGAACTAACAGTTTTAGAGTTCCGTACTTATAATCTCTATCTTCGTCTTATCTTTATCCCGTATTATATCAGATGATATCGATGTCAACTACAGTCCACCGCGGTCAGAAAGCTAGTACTTTCCGCCCACGGCTTCACCCGAGTGAATTGTTTTGATAATATAGATAACTTTCAAAGAGCAGATTTTTTCCGACTTACAACACTTATTGCGTAACAACATCCTCTTTTTAATTTAGCCGGTGAAAAAGTAGCCCATGTGTATTCTCATGTACAATCTATCTTACTGTAGAGTTTCATTTCAATCCGTTCAGTAGTTATTAAGTGAAAATGTAACAAACCTCTATACGAATGTGTGGATCCATACTTACAAGCTTTCGTGTTTATAATACGAGTATTATTAGGATTTAGTGATTCTCATTTTCGTAATAATATTATCTTTTTTTAGTAAAATGATCGGTCCAGGAGGCTAATAATGAGCAACAGAACACAATTAATTTTTTTTAGAATTTTCGTCTATCTTTCTGTACTGAACCGATCGTAACGAAATTAAGTTGGTGGATAGCCTATGTTCTGAGGTAGGTTGTAGGTTACTTTTTATCCCGTTTACTCAATGGGATCCCGTGGGTGCGGTTGAAAAGCCAAAATCTAAATTACTACATATTATAAAACAATGTCACTTTCTCTGTCTATCCCTATGTAGGTATGCTTAATTCTTTAAAACTAAGCAACGGATTTTGATGCGATTTTTTTAATAGATGGAGTGATTCAAGAGGAAAGTTTTTATGTGTATAACATGTGTATATAACGTGCGAAGCTAGGGCGGGTCGCTAGTGTGGTTATAATTCAAAAACGCGCAATCCAATTTCATTAATGTTTTTTGTTAAATAAAATATTGTTTACAAACTATACCGTAATTTCTTCAAAGTTGTAAGTTTGGTCATTCATAAATGACAGCCATAACCACCCCCACTATAAAACAATAATCGTGAATTGAAACCGGAATAAGGGGGACCTTTAAACATGTTTCTTCATCATCATCATTTCATCTTTATCAGATCGTCTGGTTGATATTTGGCCAGCGGGTAACCTATGTTCCGAGGCAAGCTATTGGCTACTTTTTATTCTGTTTACTTAATAAGAGGTTTCCGTAAGATACGGGGTTAATCGACACCTCTATGCAATAATACTCACTAGAATTTGTGTAAATTAAACCATGCAAAAGTTGTAAATAAAGTTACAACTTAATTGCATTTTATTGATTTGATAAAGGAAATATTTGTTGTTTGTTATTAAAATTACAATTGTTTCCACCGAATAACTTTCTTATTTTGGTAATTTACAATGCTTTTGTCAGTCTACTATATTTATCAACTAATAGGCGTAGAATTACAATGATTACACAGAAAAGAAGGTCTTTTAATTTGATATTATAAGAACATTGTAACTCCGAGAGGCAAATAAACTGAGTTACAATGCCGTGAAATGGATGTGTTGATATTTGAAATCTAAACTTAGCTGTATTGTATGATTTTACGTTTTTTTGTCGGTTAGATTTTTTAAAAAATAGATATACTAACTTTTGCACGTGTTTTTGTATGTGACATAACATAGTTGTCGTGTGATGCTGTCATTTTTACCCATGCGAACGGAGTCACGTACGATCGCTAGTTAGAAATAACTTGTTGTATTTTGTAATTACCATGCTAATAAATGTTCTTTAACAAATACCAAGGTAAAAAATCATGAAATAGACTATAATTTTACGAAAACCATCTCTTAAACAGTGAATTTAGCTAATTTTAGCTTTCAATGTTATTTTGAAAATTAAAATTAGCTATTCTCAAATAAATAACATTTAAAATCTGTGCTACGACTTTTGTAATTATCGCCACGCTAATAAATTTTATTTAACCGCTATGAGGGTATTCTACGAGGATAATAAATTCAAGTATTTGATTGTAAATTTAAGTATTTGTGAGACAGACTTCTACACAAACTTTCTCTCGTAATAATTACTTTGAAAATTTAGTATAGCTATCATCAATTAAATAAAATTTAAAACCTGTTCTTTGACTTGTAATCACTACGTTTTGTTTAACCGCTACGAGGGTATTCTACGAGGATAATAAATTTAAGTATTTGAGCCAGAGTTCTACATAAACTTTCTCTAATAATAATTACATTGAAAATTAAGTATAGCTATCATCAATTAAATAAAATTTTAAATCTAAGCTACGAGTTTTGTGATCGCTACGCTAATAAACTTTATTTAACCGCTACAAGGGTATTTATTCTACGAGGATAATAAATTCAAGTATTTGACCCAGACCAACTTTAACACAAACTTTTTTTAATAATAATTACATTGAAAAAATTTAAAATTAATCCATTAAATTAAATTTCAAACCTGTTTTTGACTTGTAATAATTATGCTAATAAATTTTATTTAACCAATCAATTTTTATTTAAAAAATCAGGTATATGACCAAAATAGACTTACATACAAATTTTCAATAATTAAAAATAAGAATTCGAAAAAAAATGTTTTTTACTTTTTTTAAGCATTATTATTTACATAATACATTTCATATATACATTTTGATATTTGATGTGAAAAACTTATATTTTTTTCTTTTTTATTATAAACAACTTTTTTATTATAAAAAAATCACGTGACTATAAACGCGCCACAAATAGCTACCATAGTTGTGACGTCATTATATTATTTAGCTATTCAATATCAATGCAGCCTTTAATAACTGTACAGCGTTAACGGCCATTATAATATGTGATTAGACAATAATATTGAAAAAATATATATTTCTATTAAATTTATTGTTATCTGTCTTCTGGATCCCGGCCGCGATTCACGCTAAAACTACTTAAACGATCGTGACAAAATAAGGCTGGCTTATGTTTCGAATTATTATAAGGTAAATTTTATTCTTAAACTAAAGAGACTGTGGGAGAGGGGATGAACCCAAAATCTAAATCTTGATATAATTATAGAACGCACAGTCCAATTTTTCTTTTACTGATTAGAACATAGTTTGTACACTATGCCGTAATTTTTTCCAAGTTGTAAGTTTTGTAGTTCTGAAATTACAGGCGTTACAACCCTCGCTATAAGCGTTAGAACTACATTGGTGAGTAAAAGAAATATATCTTGGGATCTCTGGACGGATAGATCTTTTCATCATCATCATCATCATCATCATCTCATCTCGTCATCATTATCATCATCATCTTATCATCAGATGATTTTTGACGATATGTAGTGAGTGAGTAAATTATCGGTTATTATGTCTGTGTCAACTAAAATGAGTGAAATCTAACATTGTGACGTCATGCGCATTTATCACAAAAATAAAAATAAAAAAACTCAATTACGAATGGCTATCTATAATTACATACTCGTAAAATTTAAAATCTGTGCTACGACTTTCGTAATCGCCATGCTAATAAATTTCCTTTAACCGCTACGAGGGTATTCTACGAGAATAATAAAATCAAGAATGTTGAGCTACTGGCTACGAGAAGCAATAAAGGAATCATTATCGAGATGGAGTATTTCGAAGGATCCCAAAATACGCTGAGGGTAAGACGTTGCCTTGTACGGGATTTCTAACCGCCTCATTTTTGGTCCTTTCTTTTATATTGCAGTCTATAGAACATTCGAGAACTTACTTTGTAATTGAAAAAGACGAAGGAGAAAATAGAAACAGCTTTTTATCGTAGCTTCTTTAAATAACTTTATTTTATATTTTACATAAATAGATCGACTTGTAGATGATAATTATTATAGTTTGTAGATTTGAAAAGCTGTTATTAGTGTATTATAAAAGTAAAGCTAAAATATTAAGTGTCATATCAGTTTTATTACTATTAAAGTAATTTTTTACTGATGTTTTAAAAATGTGGAAAAACTTTGATTATTTCGTCTGCATGTTTTCAAGTAATTCGTTAATGTTTAAAATACATGTGTATAACCTTAAATATTATTCTTAATCCATGCTTCATTTCGTTCCTACATCAGATCGGAGTCGAATACCTAATTTAGGCGATAAACTAAGAGCATCAGTTTTTACATAGACTGACTGCCAATGGACTTCTGCTACCTCAATGCAAACTTAGGACCTAATTTAGATTAGGTCAAATTCCAATACACGAATTTGATTTTTCTGGTGATAGGCTTTCACTGTTAGAGGCGAGAAATCCCGTACTGTAAGCGTATTTATTGTAATCTGAAAACCTATCATATACCCGAACGGGTAGGCAATCCTCGATTAGCCGACGATATTAGGTCCCATGATGTGACAGGTGGCAAATCCATCACCGTCACGTCACACCGTCACGTTGCGCACAAACACTGGTTTTCCTCACGATGTTTTCTGTCATTGCCAGAAAATTTGCTGGTACACTTGAAACTGGACTAACAGATTAGAAATCCGAGGCGCTATCCAATAGAACAACAAGGCTCTTAAACTCTAACCAATCTCATATGAACAGTTTTATTTTAATACGTACCATACGTAATAAACAAAAACTTAAAAAGCTCACGACTATCTCAAAACGTAACAATGAACACCTAAATGTTAACGCCTCTGTGGTCAAGAGTAGTTAATGTATGACGTACGAGTTCTAGGATTCTATTCCAGGGTAAGGAAAATTGTGACTTTCTTCAGTTTACCTGAATAATATAACTTTATCTCACATAAGATCTAACAGCTCGAACACAGAGCAGCGGTCTACCTACGTCATCTATAGTGTCTATAGACCACGGTTGTCTCTTACAGACCCACGAGCTTTTCGCTGTCTTATACTACAAAAAAAGATTGGATTTGTACCCAATATGGCGACGGACTTTCCACTTACTGTCTTCATGGGACCCAACATTGTCGATTAATCGTAGATCCATTTGTACCTCTGTCTTCTCGTTCTGGTATGTAGGCGTGCCGTTTCTATTTTTTCGAGCGGGATGCTAAAATGTGATAAAGACTAAACGCTGCAACGATATAAACGAAATTGAATTTCGCACATCGATGTAGCTGGGAAAATAAAACAAGTGAACGCGGAGTAATTAGATTCCGCGCAAAGGCGAAACTTTTTCGAAGTACTGGATAGTTATATAAATGTCACAAAATGATTTAGTATACGGGTATGTGCTTATTTATATTTCTGCTGACATGCGAGCTAAAACGACGAATTTTGTACCAAAATTGAATAAATCTTAAGTGTTCTTTTTCTATGTTGCATGAAATTTTCTCAAATCCTCTTTGCATAAAATTATTCCTCATATTAAATAAAATAAATGCGAAAGTAACTCTGTCTGTCTGTTACGCTTTCACGCCTAAATCACTGAACCGATTTTGATGAAATTTTGTACAGAGATAGAGTAGACCTTGAGGAAGGACATATACTACTTTTTAACCGATTACATTAAAAAGAGGGTATGTTTTACGCGATTATTATTATAAGTCGGAAAAATGTCTGCCCTTTGAAAGTTGTCTGTATAATTAAAATAACACGCGGGCGAAGCCGCGGACGGACAACTAGTTATTCTGTTATTTATTTCTAACTGTGAACAAGCACACGAGTCTCCTGATAGTAATGCATGGAGATAATCGTGGTCTACAGGCACCATAGATGATGTAGGCGCGTCACTGTCTATGGTCCAACCGTACAAGTTTACCGGCTACCTTACCTTCCGGACCCATGAGAATAGATATATGATAAGATGGTGGATCCCTACCCGACGAGTTGCTGCACGGCAATCTACCACCAGTGATCATGGTGAAAGTGACTCAGTTAGGCAATGTTTGCTTTTACGAGCTACCTGGTAGGAAGGCAGATGGTCTATTCTACACAGGGGACCCGGACCAACACGGGAAATTATATTATTCTTATTCAACGTCCTCGCGTTATCACGTATCAATATCAGAAATTTGCCTAATACAGACGATTTGACAAGAGTGCCAGTTTAACAGAGCAACTGCTATCTCACCTCTGCAATACAGGAAACCAGCCTCAATCCTAAATAATTTTTAATATTTCTTTTTGTACATGGTAGGATTCGAACGTATACTACCGGAATGAAAATCCGAAACGCTAACCACTAGACCTCCGGAGATCTTTAATACGAGTAAAATCATGGTCAAAGGCGTCTTTACGAAGTTTTCTTCATTAATCACGACTTACGGTTGCGTTAATATCCGCTACGGTGATCTTTGCGAAGTCTCTATGGATTTCAATCAGCCTTGTGGGCCTTGTGGGCCTTGTGGCGTAAAAATATTAAGATTTCTTTAATTAAACTTTGCTAAAAGCTGTCACTCTAATTTTCATCACTGTCCTGTGGTTTTTTGTCAAATCTATCTAATATATACATAATATATATCGACCTCGAAAACGACTCCAACGATTTTCTTGAATGATTTTGTATTAAGGGGATTTCGGGGGAGATAGATTTATCTTCTGCCTTATGTAGTAAAATGTCATGTTTACTTCAAACTATATCTCGGGAAACTCGATACTCGAAGTTGTTGACGATTACGTCTACTTAGGACAAGTTATCCAGTTAGGCAGGTCCAACTTTGAGAAAGAGGTTACTCGGCGGATCCAACTCGGCTGAGCAGCGTTCGGAAAGTTACAGAGCGTCTTTTCGTCCAAAATACCGCAGTCCTTAAAAACTAAGGTTTTCAACCAGTGCTTGCTACCAGTGATGACCTACGGTGCTGAGACGTGGTCTCTAACTATGGGCCTCATAAAAAAGGTCAGAGTCACGCAGCGAGCTATGGAAAGGGCTATGCTCGGGGCTTCTCTACGCGATTGAATCAGAAATGAGGAGATCCGTAGCCGAACCAAAGTCACCGACATAGCTCAGCGTGTTAGCAAGCTGAAGTGACAGTGGGCAGGGCACATAGCTCGAAGAGCCGATGGCCGATGGGGCAAGAAGGTTCTAGAGTGGAGACCACGGACCGGCAAGCGCAGCGTAGGGCGGCCACCAACCAGATGGAGCGACGATATAGCGAAGATCGCAGGAACCCGCTGTGTGCAGGCCGCCTTTGATAGGTCGAATTCGAAGTCCTACGCTCAGCAGTGGACGTCCTATGGCTGAGATGATGAATAAAATAGTACTTTATTTACTTAAAACACAGTCATATTATGTGTGTACCTTACTCTTCACTCTATCTATTAAGCCGGATTAAAATTTGTTAGGTAATTTTAAAGATCTAAGCATACATACACAGCTAGGGACAGCCAGTGGGGAGTGACTGTTTTACACTATGTAGTGATGTACAAGGAAAAATCTGTCAAGTGCGAGTTGAACTCACGCAAGAAGCGTTCCCTACCATCACTACATATAAAACAAAGTCACTTTTTCTGTCTGTCCCTATGTATGCTTAAATCTTTAAAATTAAGCAACAGATTTTGATGCGGTTTTTTTAATAGATGGAGTGATTAAGAAGGCAGGTTTTTATGTATATAACATGTATAGTGTACCCGTGCGAAGCCGGGGCGTGTCGCTATTTATTTATAAAATCGACAAAAAAATCATGTTTGTTGTATGGGAGCAACCTTTATATATTTATTTTGTTATGTTTTTAGTATTTGTTGTTATAGCGCCAACAGAGATACATCTATGAAAATTTCAACTCTCTAGCTATCGCGGTTCATGAGATATAGCCTAGTGATAGACAGACAGACAAACGGACAGCGAAAACTCCGGACCGGAATATGATAATGTCATGATGGCGGTAGGAATAAGTAAGGTGGTGGATGCCTACGCAGGCTACTTGCTGCAAAGTATTCTACCACCAGTGGTGTTATTGGCAATGACCTTGATAACCTATGCTCACCTTTAACGAGCTGCCTGGTAGGAAGGCAGATGGCCTATTCTACATAGAGGACCCGGGAACATCAGTGTACGTTTTGTGGACTTTTACAACGTTTTTTTTTATGTAGGTATTATATTTTTTTCCGTGCCTGAATCCTACCCTGTCCCAGACTTATATAGAAACTCACGTCCTGAAAACTGTGACATACTATCTTTTGTATTAATTCCTTTTTTAAAACGTCGTCGACCAAAAATAGGCAGTAAAACACATTTTTTATTTTTTTTTCTGTCTACCTGTATCCTGGTCGCGATAGAGACAACATTTAACTAGCATGTAACCTATATTCCGGGATAAGTTATAGGCTACTTTTTATCCTATTTACTTAAGCTGGTTCCGTGGGAAACAGGATAAATCTAAAATCTAAATTTGGCTATAATTCATAAACGCACGATCCAATTTCATTTGTTTTTTTTTTTGATAGAACATAGTTGATAGAAAGTGCCGTTTTTCCAAGATGTAGCTTTGTAGGTCCTTCGTAATTATAACCATAATAAATCTCACTATAAGTGATCCAAATGACTATCGCAAGTTAAAACCGACCTGTTCATCATCATCATCCCATCTCATCATCAAATAGCCTTAGACCGGACGATATTTTGCCAGCTATAGGTAACCTATGCTCCGGGGTAAGTTACTTACTTTGTTTTATACTACATATGTAGTGATTTATTCCAATGAAACGTGAGGCTCATGTTAGAACATAACATATTCTATTTTAACTATATAATTTACAGTAAATTAATTTTGTTATTAATAATTATTGAATTAACGGAAAACTGATTTTAATTTTATTTAATTTTAATATAGATTAAAACTTTAAAACATGAAATAATTATTTGTTTGTTTTAATCTTAATTAGAAGAACAACAGAACTAATATTATGGCGTTTTTGTAAATTACAATTAATGATTTTAGAATACATTTTGAATAAAATAGGCAATTACTGTCCATTTTTCACATGACAACTATTATTGATTAGATATAGTGATGTAATTCTAATTCCAATATGGTGGACATTTAGCTTAATAGATTTTAGATTATTTTACGTATAATAACTTTAAATCTCAACAAAATTATGTAGAATTTACAATATCGAATAAAAGCGGAGCAAACTCAATATTTATGCTAATACAAGTCCTAAATGCAAGAATCCCGTAATTAATTAAGGTTGTATGTACTAAACGTTTACTTGCCTCATTTATTACAAAAGCGACGAAAAAAGTAGCTTTTTATTTTTATTACCAGCCAGTCTTTTACACAGAAAACCTTTTTGATGTAAGTTTTACACATCGAGATAAAAAATATGTGTGCTTTATAAAGATTTATATGACTATAACCATGTTAATGTTCACAGGTATAAGCACGACACGAATTATATAAAAATATGTATGTTTTCTTGTCTGACCGCCTGTTTATGCGCTTTTTCCTAAACCTCGTGGTTGTTTTTAAATTCTGATATTATTTTTTGATGAATATTTCAAAATATTTATGTATTTGCCTTTGTGTTTAATGTCTAAGAAATGTTAAAAAATGCTCATTTATGCAGTATTTTGCAGTTGTGGCCGCTTTCCGATCTGGTGATAAATTGTAGAATCATATAGACGCGTCACAAGAACCGCTTGCGAAGTCTATATGAAATAAAATATTTTCTATTAGCTGCCCAACCCGGCTTCGCGCGGTTAGTTCGTAGTTGACATGATGATAGTAGCGCCACCTACCGGGTCCAATTGTATTTTTAAATGATCCAGGAAACCATCGAAATATCCATATAAAATTTCAACTCAATCGGTTCGGCCATTTAGAAGTTATGTGAAATAGATAAATACGGAAAAATAATTCTTACTACCCGTTCAGCAATTACCCGTTTTCCCATAGGCTACTTTTCACCGCGGCAAAATGAAGCATTTTGCCGCGCCTATGTTCATCAGGGTAAATATAGGCTTCTAATGGTAAAAGAATTTTTCAAATCCTTCCAGTAGTTTCGGAGACTATTAAATACAATAATTAATAGTTTAAAAAAACTAAAAAAACACGCTTTTATTTCTTGTACAACTAAAAACTAGAAAATAATTCTAA
>DVZL01005027.1:0-12381 GCA_018236625.1 Lasaia peninsularis
ATTAGCCAAGGTACTAGGGCCCTGATGTGATAGGTGGCAAGCCTATTGCCACTTCGGGCACACGCCAATCCCGGGCAGTGAAATGCTTATTCAGAAAAATCTGAAAAACATTTAAGAAAAGCTGCCGGACTTGGGAATTGAACCCGGGACCCCACGTGGCTAACGGTCTTAACAGGCGACACCTGTACCGTTACACAACAGAGGCAATTAGCCTAAACCATTTCTCATTAAATCAGCTGTCTGCCAGTGAAAGTCCCGTCGAAATCGGTCTAGCTGTTTTAGAGATTAGCGGATACAAAGACGAAAGTTCTAAGAAATATTATTTTGGTATATGTACCTTATAAACATTCATGTGCATTTAGTAAAATACGGTTATTAATTTTATTTATTTGTATAGATTGTACAAGTTTACAAAAAACATACAGGACGATAGCAACCGCAGCAGTCATGGGACTGTGTCACATTTACTAACGAAAATGATTCAACGTCCATCATAAGTCGAAACTCAGAAAGTACGGGGACCGTTGAACATAAGATCATCTTAAACTGGATTTTATCAGGTGAGCTCTATAAAAATAAGTAGAACCGTTATAACTTTTGTTATTTTACTGCCCGAAAAGAGTAACAACATACCCCTTTTTAATGTATACGGTTAAAAACTAGCCTATGTTTTATTCTCATATTTAATCTAGATTGCTGTAAGGTTTCATTCAAATCTGTCCAGTTGATTTTTCGTGTAAGGGTAACAAACGTATAACCGTGATCGTGGATCGGCTTGACACTCGATACTCACTGCCTACCACGCAAGCGACTTGGTGTGATGATATGTATGTATTTAATGTTTATGCGTAATAATGGATGGATCAAAAAAAGTAGTTTTCCTTAAGAGGTTAATTGTGTGTCTTGCTTAATTGAGTTATATTAGTGTTTTGGCGAGACTATAAATTTTTTTTGATTATTTAGACTTCACCGTCCGTCTGTCTGTCTATTTGTACAGGCTGTATCAGTATAATACAGTTTTTGGTAGGTGTTTGCAAAATAATTTTATTTTTATTTAAATCTGTGCCATCAAAAAGTAATACCTGATACTATCAATTAACTCCATTTCATTTAGAACTCGCAATGGTAATTGAGTGTAATAATATTTACATAATAAACACTTTACATGAAGTGGGTCATATTTGTTAAATATAAGCCGCCCAGATCTTCTTAAGGCGAAACACTTAGATGTTCCTGTAATAGATTCTTGGAAATCCAAACTGTCTACAGAGGTGGATAACCTGAGGTATTTCTACAATTGTCGTCTAGATAAATAATTAAATAGCAATCGCTTTTGTGGTCGAGTGAAAGTTGTGTCCGACTTTGACAAGCAAGATACTAGATTCAGTTGCCGGGTAGGGCAATTTGTTCTTATAAGGTTTCACAGTTTATCTGAATAACATAACGTTGCCTGAGATTGTATTTTTGTCCAATACAGCATCCGATTGGCCCCTTGTCTCAATATCGAAGACATCGTCGATAGTGAGACAAGGGGCACAAATATTATCACGCCAATATAGTAACGGGCTTGCCCCTTGTGCAATGTGTTCTTCCATCTTGCCTAATAAAAGGTATAACTATACGACGATCGCCAAAATCGACATTACTTCAATTATTACTACAATTACTGCCATTACAACACCATTGTAATGTTTCACTTTATAATAAAATAATGAAAAATATTTATTTGAGGTAGACCTCACAAGCGGTTCTTGTGACACGTTTATATGATTATAAAATGTACCACCAGATCGAAACGCGGCCACTCACTGAAAAGAAACTCAGCAGGTTTGTCTTTTTTTAAATTTTCAAATACATTTTACATTATACAAAAATGAAGTTATTGATGATTTAGATTTAATACATTTATATTTATTTAAAGCTAGATCTTTTATATGGTCGGGAAGTTTGTTGTAAATAAAAAATAAAATCGGTTATCAATGTACTTATAGTGTCCTAATACGACGTAAAAATGAAATAAATATCGTCATGCCCGTATTCCCGATGTGGTCGGCAGTGGTATGCTAAGTTTAGCTGACGATATTTTAGGTCTCATGATGTAACAGGTTGTAATTCAGATAAACCACAAAAAAATCTTACAAAAACATGGAAATCGAACCCGTAATCTCGTGCGTCTAAGTTCGACACCAACTACGTTCGACCAGAGAGACGATAAACCACGTGAGATATAGGTAAATAAAACACGCGTATTTTTTATTAACAAGAGACTTGCTTATTCGGATAGTACCTGGATGACCGGTGTTTTTTTAGGTACATCATTTTTTTTGCAATTACATTTACGAAGAACTATGCAAATTACTTACTGATGAAATATAAACAGTACAAAAAGACAAAAAATAAAAGAAACAATCGAACAGAAAGAACCCAGAGCGCCCGATTTCCTACCCGAGCTATTCGAACTTCGTAAATAATGGCGAAATTTAGTTACGTATTCTAAAGATATAGGAGGTATGTAGTTAATGAAAACACAATTTAAAATGATATTTTTTAATAAAACCTAGCAAGATCGATTTATCGCCCCCGAATCCCCCCAAAAACAAAATTTCAAAAATCGTTGGAGCCGTTTCCGAGATCGTTGATATATAAATACAAGAATTGTTCGTTCGAATACCTTTAGTATTAGATGAAAAATGTTTGCAGCCCCTGATCTAATACAACGAACAATCCATTAGTCATATTGAGGATGGACCTACCTCACATTTTCATGATACGAACAATCAGACAAATAAACTACTTTGTGCGTGACACATATAACGTAATATATTCATTTAACCGTGTTATGTACATTTACGGGTGGGTTGTTTCAAATCATTTGTTCTATTTGCCAAATATATATCTTCACGTCAAGTGCTTCGTGGGGTAGGCAGAGAATGTCAAATGTCGTGTGTTTCTAAAAATATTTCACAAAAATCGCACCTTTAGAAAGTTTTTTTATGGGTTCAGAAAGCGAACAAGCATATGCCTTTCGACGTTCATATTGACCATGTTGTTGGTCGAGTGGCTAGCGTATACTCCTAACCACAGCGACTAATCGTGAGTTTGATTCCCGATGGGGACAGGCATTTGTGTGTTTAACTTAGATGTTTGTATTACCGGGTCTGGATGTTTATTAAATTTATTCTTGTATTTATATACATTTTTCAATGTATTAGTATCGTTATCTAACATCCACAACACAAGCATTTAATTTGCTTACTTCGGGGTTAGATTAATTTGTGTAATGTGTTCAGTTATATTTATATATAATATTTATATTTTTTAATTTTCCGTTTTTATATGTAATAAAATTTAGTATGCGCATGTAAATTTTAAAGTTAGATGGATTAAAGTTATCAAGGTTCACTTAAAATTTATAAATATTGTTACGCCCATTTCCCCAAAAGGTTAGGCAGGGGTACATATGCACCCACGATTAGCCGAGATATTTGATCCCATGATGTGACAGATGATAAGTCCGTCGCTATGTCCAGCACAAATCCGAAATCAGCAAACGTTATGTCTAACAGATCAACTGTAAAACTCCTAAAAACAAGTTATCCTTCTCGGGAAGCGATCCTTGGAACTCGTGCCTTAAAACCGAGCAACAGGTCAACTACGCTTGACCACCGAAGTGATGAATAAAACTGTGTTTGATATTGATAATTCTAACCGAATTTGCTAATTTAAAAATAAATACTGTGATTTATATTTTATTTTACGTTTTCGTACCCAAAGGGTAAAAACGAGATCCTATTACAAAGACTTAGTTTTCCGTCTGTCTATCTAAGTTTTGTCTATCACCAGATTGTATTTAATGAACCGTGACAGGTGAAAAGGTGAAATTTTCACAGATGCGTTATAAAACAATAAAAATAGTATAAAATAAATATTCAAAGGGGGCTGCCTTACATCAAACGTGCTTTTCGCCGTTTTACAGATGGTACGGAAATCTCCATGCGCGAGTCCTACTCGCACTTATCAGTTTTTACTTGCAACTACTTTCACATTAGAATACATAGTATTAGATTGGTTTACAATCAGCCCACTTACATGTTGATTATGACGTCAATCCCATCTGATAATTATTTTCAAATGTTTTGCATTTCAGTTACTTAGAGATTAGCGGATGGTATCAAGATATGCTATCAAGATGATAGGTATCACCAACATTCCTAAGTATTTAACAATATTAAGTTCCAATTTGCAAATCTATTAGAGAGAATTCTAATGAAATATTAATTATGAAAATTATATAAAAATTACGTAAGTTTTTATATAATTTGATATGATGTATCAGTTTTTATAGTTTTCATCGTCAGAATTTTGGTGATTTTTTTTTATGTTTATAACAATTATAATTACTATTCTAACCATTTTAAAATGACTCTACATTATTAAGATTTGCAAAACACATATATTAGATTACGATACATAGTTATTATTATTGTCTCTTAAAAAAATATAAACATATCACAATGTATAAAATTTAACCTTTAAACGAGCAATTCTTGTATATATCAGCGATTTCGGAAACGGCTCAAATAATTTTATTTAAATTTTGTATTTAGACGGTTTCGGTTTCGGGTGCGATACATCGATCTAGCTAGGTTTTATTTTCAAGTTCTACTTATTGATTATGTTTTCATTGAATGTAAGCCTGTATCATTACAATACAAAGCTAAATTTCGTCAAGACTTACGAAGTTAGTATAGCTCCGTTGGGAAATCGGGCGCCCTCAAACGCAGGAAACTCGGGTACAAATCTCAGTCGGATTTTTGCTTTTTTTTTAAAATACTGTTTCTTACAAAAAGATCTTTCTTTTTGTGAAAAAAACTCCAAAAATTGCAAAAAACCCTGATGTACTAAAAAACACCGAGTGAAGTTCGGTCATCCAGGTACTAAAACTTGATGAGAAGATGACTTCATGCTTAAAAATATATCATAGATGATATATTACAAGAGACAATTGTACAGTTAATTATTACGTTTATACAATAAAATATCAGATAAACTGATGAAATAAATATACAATTGCTTCATTTTTAGTTTGTATTAGATGTGCCCGCGACTTTGTCTACGTTTTTTTTCAATTTAATTATTTTATACATTTCTAAAATAAAAGTAACCTAAGCCGTTCCTTGGTACATTAACTGTCTGCCAGTTAAAGTCCCGTCAAAATCGGTCCTGCCATTTCAGAGATTAGCGGGTACAAACAAACAGAAAGACAGAGAACAAAATTTTTAAAAATATTGTTTTGGTATATGTACCTTGTAAATATACACTTAAACTAAAATTTAGCAAAAAGCGGTTATTTTAATATTACATATAGACACTCAAATTTTATTTATTTGTATAGAGTAATTTAATATTAGACACTGCACATGTATTACAATTAAGTTAATGCTTAACTTTATCGCATCTGTGGTGTAACGGTACGGCTGTTGCCTGTGAAGACCATTAGCCGCGTAGGGTCCCGGATTCAATTCACAGGTCGGGTAAATTTTCTTAAATGTTTTTCAGATTATTCTGAGTAAGCATTAAATTTCCCGGGATTAGAATATGCCCGAAGTGGCGATAGGCTTGCCACCACTCACATCATGGGCCGTAGTACTTTGACTAATCGTGAGTGTTCTAATATATCTACTGGACTTTCGAGTCATGGATATACTAGCACACCTCTGTCTACCTCTTCGGGGATAATAGACGTGAATATACTTCTTACATTCTTTACTTTCTTACAAATCCATACCATTAGTTAGTAAAAGTATATGCAATTTACGTAACCAACCATCTCAGTTATAATATAACAACACACTAGTTGAGTTTTACACTACGCTTATGGACACAAAAGACACATTTCTCTTATGCCTATAGAAAATGGTTGTCTCTACTCTACTATCAGGGAAATCAACCGTATCACACAGTAAAATGAATAAATTTAATGTAATTTTAAGTAACATTTATTTATTTACTTGACATATGTTATGATACGAGTATGTTTTGATATTTTTAAATATGAAGCTGTAATTAATATGTTACTACGGAGTTGCACATTCACATACGTGTAGTCTAAGTTGCACTACATTGGTGGAAACTAAACCGTCACCAATGTAGATATAGATGCAAAATAGCACCTTATGTAACGTCCCACAAACGATCAACAGGAATAATGTAGCCATCGTCATGAATTATGGTTGCTTTATTAAAAATGATGTAAAAATTACTTACTTACATATACAATAATGACTCATGTAAGTCAGTTTCCCGTATGGCAATAGTGTATTCGTCAGTTTAGCAATGAAAAATTTCAAACAGTTAAAATATTAAGGTTAATTTTTATATGCTATAAGGGTATGAGACATAGTGTGACGAAATGTAGAGTCAAAACGAGAATAATCATAATGCCATAGATCACAAAATATATGGCATTTTGCTGGTTTATAAAACGTATATTGATGACAATAGTCAATCACATATTGACAACAATATGGTGAAGACAAAACGACAAGCAATTGATGAACTAACCCAAACTGACGATAATGTGGTAGAGTCTACACGATTACCAACTAATTCGTCTAGAAGACATATACAGCTTTAAACGTGGGTTGGCGACGAGTAGAGCTGGTAGAGCCATCAGCCACCCCTCGCAGGCGCTAACCCGCAGCTAATTACAATCGAGCACTCGCAAATTAATCATCGGGAGATAAATCGGCGCGTGCCCGCTCAGTATCGAGACTATTTCGGTGTAGGCGGGGCGGAGCGCGTGAATCAGTCGCGCGCCGGCCGCCGTCGCGTGAGGTCCGTGCCGAGAATGAGCGCGAGCGCTGCGATGGCGCGATGAGGAGTGGGCGCGCGGCGTTCTGCTGGGCTCTGCTGTGCCTGGCGGGCGGGCTTGCGGCGCCGCGCCGCCCGTACTGCGAGCGCGCCGACGTCGCCTGGCGAGCCTACCGCGCGCCCGCCGCCTTCGAGGCGCGGGTCACCTCGCTAGCCGCCGCCGACGGGGCCGCCAGCGTCCGGGTCCGCCGCGTGCTGCGCCGGCAGGGCCGCTGGCCGAGAGAAGACGATCTCCTTCGACTAAAAATACCGAAAGAAACCCTCGAGTGCTCAGGACGGTTCGAAGTTCCACTTCAGAACCGTCAGAACTATATCGTGTTCGCGGAGAGACGGGGCCACGCCGCCGTGGCCCTTGGTCCTCCCTTGAAAAGGACTGCAAAGTTGATCAGGAGGATACGAGCGGTCTACAAGCCCGGTTACAGTGAGTGTTTTGTGTTTTGTTGCATGGAAGTTCATCCAATTTGCGCCAAAGTTACCCGACTCGAGGCGCGTGTCTTCTTCTATTGCATGACAATGTGCATTTGACATCAAATGCAGAAGGTCATTTAAGATTCTTAATTGCGATTGATAAATTCGCGTACTTTATACAATAGCACAATGTGTAAGTACCGTATTATTAGAGGCGCTCATAAATTGAAAAGCCAACGAATACGCGGCAGGTGTATCGTTCGAACAAGCAGCTATTAGGAATCCATTTTAGGTGCAGTGTAAATAGTAAACTAGCGTAGTCACTGTAGCAAAACATCGCCAGACACTACATGCATACGGCTAGTCTTCATTTATGCACCCTTCATAAACGGTCAGATGCATAAGGAAGCTTCTAATGAAATGAGTGCAAGGAACATCGTATGTTGCTGTCAATTTAATTTCGATCGTATTTAAAACATTCTAAAATATATTGTCGTAATAGTATATAAAAAATAATAATTTAAAATACAAATTATTAATGACAAACCGCAAGAAGGGCGATTGATGAATAAATCTTAATCAACGTCTCTACATACGATATCACACATTTATAAGATCATCGCGGTGTAATTTATAATACATTATCGCTAACTCTACATCTAAACTCTACGCATATAATATTATCATAGTATTTTATAATTACTGACTTTACATTATATATTATGAAAAGCAATCTCTGATTTTGAAAATATGAATTTATTGATTACTACGCGCGTATTCAGTGTAAAACTATATATACCTAAAACGTATTTTCAGGATACATAATATCCTGAAAATATAATAGGTACGTCGTTAGTATAGTTAGAGTCAGTAGATTTAATGTTTTAATATATGAATTTTACATTCGAACACTTGGTAATAATTCGAATTTATATATTTCTTTGACTTTATTATCTTTCTGAACCAATATTTATACACTCGGATAGTAAATATCTGATATTTAGACGTTTAGTGTTGAAAAAAGCATTTTTGGCGTAAATATATTATATTTTAAATGAAAAATATATGATTTCCTTCATACACTATATGATACTTTTACATCATCATCAGAAGCAAAAAGCAAAACCGATCGGTATTTCAAAAATAATTTTCAATTTTAAGTAATATGCGACCAAGTGCATGTGTTTTATCATTTAAAATATTATGAATGTATGAAGTTTCGTCAAGCACCTATGAAAATAATATAGAATTTGTAGGTATAAATAACTTATTAATAAAGTTACAAATAACACGTAATACGCTAGCCCACGCTCGTGGTTTTGCTCGGGTGATATTTTTCAACTACATAACTTCACATTTACCTGGCTGATTTCTATGAAATATAGGTTAGTCTCATTTTTTGTAATAAGGAAAACTCAACCAAAATTAATTTAGTAATTTCCTTGTAATGTGAATTAAATAGTATTATATGAGAAGGTTTTCCATTTTATAACATTCTTACTAAATTTATATATTATATTTGGGTATTCAGGCTTTAGGTTTGAGAGCAACTCTGTTACTTATAATATCTATTTAAATTACATTTTAAATGTTTGATTAGCATTACAAAAATAACTCTTACTACATATTTGATAGAGTATTAATTAAAAATATTATAAAACACTTATTTCACGCAAGTTTGCTTTACCGTCACATTAAACATTTTTAAGAAAAGCTATCAGAAAAAATGTAGCTTAAACATGATTTGGTGCTTGTGTACCAAATACCTTTCGTAATAATCCTCGATTTTTTTTCATAACATTTTAATATTTCGTAACATCTTTATATATTATGTTTTATTACATTATACGCGTAGATTTTATATGACAAACTCTACATTTATAAATTATTCGTTATATTCCATTTGACCACGCTTTATTCATTCTTAATCTATTTTTAACATTTTAATTTTTCTCTACAATATATCATTTGCTGGGTTGCGTATGACTTATGAATATGCACATAAAGTATAATATGTAAAATTAAAGGTTATTTTTTATTTGGGTTAATCGCACAAGAAAAAAATATTTTTCTAAAATCAATCGGTTAAAAGAGACTTTTTAAAGAAAAGTGTTTCAAAAATCTATATTGACAATTTGAGTATATGTATTATTTGGTTTTTTTTTGTATTTTACTGCCAATTCAAAATAGTTTATTATTGTACTTGTTTGATAAGACAGGTCATGGTAGTGCTTTTGAGATGGTAACAAAGTTATAAAAAAAAGTTATTTAGTTATATTATATTATAATAGCTATCTTACTAATAATACTTATCGCGTAAAAACAGACCCTATTTAAAATGTAGTCGGTTAAAAAGTATGTTAAAGTTTAGTGTTACCGACCGAGTTACTTTCGTATATATAATACTAGCTTTCCGCCCGCGGCTTCATCCGCGTGAATTATTTTAATAACACAGACAACTTTCAAAATGCAGATATTTTTCCGACTTATAATATATATTGCGTAAAAACATATAATTGTTTAATGTAGTCGGTTAAAAAGTAGGCTTTGTCTTTCCTCGAGGTTAACTCTATCTCTGTACTAAATTTCAACAAAATCGGTCAGTGGTTTAGGCGTGAAAACGTAACAGACAGACAGAGTTACTTTCGCATTTATATTAATACGGATTACTAGGGATTAATTGAGTTACAATAAAATTCTTCTTTTATTTTAAGTTTAGAAATGTGTTAACCACAAAATTTTTATAACTACAAAATTATCCAGTTTCTATATCAGGTGATATCGGGGTCGGTTACCTAATTTAGGAGTTTCCACAAGAGCACTAGTTTGTACACAGAGCGACTGCATCAGTCCAAAAGGGAAACCAGGTACAAACCTTGATTAAGTCGAACATTTATACAGGAATTCCGTTCCCTCGCGTTTTTCTTCACCGTAAACGCACTAGGGATAACTCATCAGCAGCCAGAAGACCTCCACTGCAGGACAGAGAGCTATGCTGCATATTGGTTGTGCGATAATCCCCACACTTGGCGTCGGTAGCAGGCAATGGGGTCGTCGTAGGGATATGTAAATAAGAAAAATTAATTGTTACATATCGAGTTTCGAACTCGTACTACACAGTAAGCGCTCACCACTATACTATCAGGGCTCCACAAATACGCAATCATAAACTTTATATTTCATAGAATTATTAACAATATTCGGCAATTTGGTTTGGTTTTATCTTTACACATCAACATGTATAAATCCGAGTGAATGTGTTTTTAGGGTTCCGTACGCAAAGGTTAAAAACGGAACCCTATTACTAAGACTCCACTGTTCCTCTGTCTGTCTAACACCAGGCTGTATCTCATGAACCGTGATAGGAATTTAAAATTTTCACTTTTTTTTTGTACTTATTTTGATTATTGTATTTCTGTTGCCGCTTTAACAACAAATACTAAAGTTAATATTTGTAGGGGGCTCATACCACGGAACTCTCCATACACGAGTCCTACTCGCACTTAGCCGGTTTTTTTATCTTTCATATGCCATCTCATTCACATATCTGAACCAGCGATGCATTCAGACATTACACCAACTTTACCTTTAATGCACTCTGTAACCTCTTGAATAACTAATAATTTTTAATAAAAACCAGCCAAGTGTGAGTCGCACTTTCATACTAAGGATTCTGTTGAGAAAAAAACGTGTTTTAATTATTGTTGGAGCATATAATACGTATATAGATACTATGGTACATTTTCAAGCAACATTTGTTTACATCAATAAAATTATATTATAAATATTCACTCTAATTATACCACGATCTAAGTATGGATAGCGACATCTATTGGTTAAGTCGTCGTTCATTGTATGGGGATAATATGTACTTTATTCTGTATTTTAGTATTTATTTTTATAGCGGCAAAAGAAACATATTATTTGTGAAAATTTCAACTGTCTAGCTATCACGGTTCTAAGCTACAGCCTGGTGACACACAAACAGACAGGATTCCGTTCGTACCTTTTGATACGGAACTCTAATTAAGAACACTTTAAGTTTGTTTACCGGTTGATATATGACATAAATTAAACAATTGAAATAAAACTTTAAATACTCGTATATAATTAAATACTCTTCATTATGGACCCCATAAATGTGATTGTTTTTAAATTCAATTTATTAATTCTGCTGTAATTGCCTTTTTCATTAGAATACTAGCTGTTCAGACAAACTTTGTACCGCACGCAAGTATACATACAAAGTTTAATCAAAATCGGAGGAGTAGGATGACACTGTAACACGAATTTTTAATATAACATACATACATATTTTCACGCCAGCTTCCTTGCGTGGCAGGCAGATAGTTTCAAGTGCCAAGTGTCACAATACCCAGCTTCCTCCACATTCACGTTCTCTTCATACAAACACGCCGGAAACTTCTACAATATATTATGTAAGACATTATGTTATATACTAGCTGCCCGGCTTGGCTTTGCACGGTTAGTTTGTAGTTGACATGATGACCACAGCGCTACCTACTGGGTTCAATTTTTAAATAATACAGGAAACCATCGAAATATCCATATAAAATTCCAACCCAATCGGTTTAGCGATTTAGAAGTTATGTGCAATTGATAAGTACGAAAAGATAATTCTTACTACCTGTTCTCCCATTATCTACCCGTTTTCCCGTAGGAATGAAGCATTTCACCTCGGCAAAAAGTAGCCTATATTCATTAGGGATAATGTCGGCTTCTAATGGTAAAATATTTTTTCAAATCAACCCAGCAGTGTCAGAGACTGTTCAATACAAACAAACAATCAAATCTTTCCTGTTTATAATATATAGATTAGTTACGCTATGTATTAAATAGGCGTAAGTCGATACATGAGTCTAGACCCATTTAATAAAAGTATTAATTTATCATTTACGCCCCTTTGTTTTCCGGGATTTCCGGGAAGAGTCCCCGGAAATCGATCCCAATCATCAATCTTGTTCTTGAATTTTTACAGTTCATCTGAATCCCTCTAATCCCTAATCGCCTCTGTGGTGTGATGGTACAGGTGTCGCCTGTTAAGACCGTTAGCCACGTGGGGTCCCGGGTTCAATTCCC
>DVZL01005028.1:0-12380 GCA_018236625.1 Lasaia peninsularis
CGCCAATCCCGGGCAATGAAATGCTTATTCAGAAAAATCTGAAAAACATTTAAGAAAAGTTGCCCGACCCGGGAATTAAACCCGGGACCCCACGTGGCTAACGGTCTTAACAGGCGACATCTGTACCGTTACACCACAGAGGCGATAGGTTGGGCAACTTTTCTTAAAATGTTTTTCTGATTATTCTGAGTAAGAATTACATTGTCCGGGATTAAAATGTGCCCGAAATGGCGATTGGCTAATCGTGGATGTTCTAGCGTATAATGACTTACGAGTCGTAGATATATACTAGCACACCTTTGCTACCCGGAGATAATAGACGTACGAAAAAAACACACATATTTTCACGATTAATTTCTTAAAGGTTAAGCAGAGGGTATCGAGTGTCGATTGTCATGATTCGTGTGTTACCGAGAGTGGTGTCAAGTCTACGAAACCAAAGTATGTACTTTTACCTAGTTTTCTCCACGTTCATTAGTGTATTCATACAAACATACTGGTTTCGGAGACTTGACACCACTCTCGGTAACACATGAGCAATTTGGTCAATCAATCTCCCCGGGTATCCACATTCGCATTCTCTGTATCTTTTGTCAATGTTTCCCTTTAAGGATAAACAATTAAAATCAGCGCATTAAAAGTATTAGTATTTGTAAGACGACATTGGGGTATTTTTAATTTTTTTCTAATAAAAAAAAAATGTTTTATTATGTATTATTTAATACTTTTAAACGAACCATTCTAGTATATTTATTTATACCAGCGATCACGGCAACGGCTCTAACAATTCACTAAAAGAGTTGATTGTCCTTGAAATGCGAAATTCACAACCTCAATACAACTATGTCGATAGCACTCGGTGTAAACTAGATGGCATTTTTTTTAAGTAGGTGAAATCTAACAAAAAAGAAATACCGAGCCAAGCTCGGTCACCCAGGCTCTAATATCATATTAATTGTATTTGCAAAAATATATTTTTTGAGAATATCCTTTCATGAAGCTCTTTTTATCAAAGCTACAAAATCAGACATGAAAGTTCATGTCTCAAATAAAAATTTTTCGAAGTCAAAAAAATAAAGTGTCGCTATTTTAAATGGAGCTTCACTAACCAGGTAAGTTATATATGATGCGATAATGAATGCGGCACCGTTTGCTTCGTAAAGGGAGATCCGATCGGCGGAGTAAACTATATCGATATTCCAATGCAGCTGTCGGCGGAAGCGAGATATATGTATATAAAAATACCGCTAATGGCGAGGGTTCCGTATACGTGAATTTTTATTACTTGCAACATTGATGGTAAAGTTTTATGTTAGGAATACTGGAAAGAATTGATAGAATAAGATTGTAAGTAAATCCATCTTTAAACAAAGATAAAATTATTTATATTTATTTTTGTTAAGATACTGAATATCATCAAAATGAGTGATCTTTTGAAAGTCAAATTGGTTGATATTTATTTCGAATGTCTTATTGAAGTATCCAAAGAGCTGATGATTGTTTGTATCTCAGTAAAATAGCACTAGAAAAAGATAAATATAATTTAAAATAAAGGTAGCTAAAACAAACCACCCCCGTTCTTTTGTTACTTTTGAACTAATTTGTTTTTGACTAAAGAGAATACATAATTTATTGGAAAAACAATTTTAAATTTACAATTTATTAATTTATGTCAATGAATATGAGGTCAATAAAAACTATTTTCAGGTGATTAAATTAATTCGTTTTTAATTTTTTTTTGTCACAATTGTAATTATGTTTTTGTGGTAGATATGAAAATATTTAGATTATTTATTTATATATATTTACTAAAATGATTATAATAACAAATGTTATCTGATTATTAATGATGTGATGTGAATCCTTTTTTTTTTGTTACTTTCTTCATCTTCGTGGTCACACAGAATTGATGGCGATAATAACACTCGAGCAGGGGAACTTAATCTTATAAGTTTTTTCAGTTTATTTGAATAATGGATATGGCGGCGGATTAGCAACTTGTCACATTAGGGATTGTTTACTACTTTTTTATTGGTTCTAAGTGTCCATAATCGAGTATCTGAATATTACAACCGTATATAGACTCTACATAAGTGATTTAAAGAAACAACCGCAATTCTCTCATAATTCAAGCAAACGACAAAAGATATTATCAATGACACTCGTCTATCCATATACAGTTTTGCACTAGTCATGAAACATTCCTGTTCCACTGATAACACTCACTAGACTTGAGACCAATTAATTCGTTTCATCTGCCGACTCGCTTGTGAGATTTATCGACGATATTAATGATAATTGTTAATGAAATATCTATAGTCCAAACCCACTTTTTCCTCAGTATACGTCAAAATATATCAAAGTTGTTAAATGAAAAGTTACTATGAATAATTCATTTTCACGGTTTAAAAAAAAATGGAGTGTTCACGCAGAGAAAACTATTTGCTGGACTAGGCCATTCATTAGGATTTCTTTAATTGTTAACAGTAAAAAACCCACAATTGAATTGAGGGTTTCCTACTATCTGGTACTCATTAGGTCAGCGAAGATGTTGACTACGTTTAGTTAGTATACTAATGGATCGAAGACGAAACTTCATTAGTATTGGTTAAGTTCTACTTAAAGATAGCTGCTCCATAACATACTCCAGTAGTCGTTAAAACATTATAAAATGAGCTATTGATGTAAAAAAAAATTAGGTGACACATTGTTCGGCATCTAAAACGTCTTTACTGATTTTTATCCATCTAAATATTTTTCATATACCTACAATTAATATATACAATATACCTACAAGTTCTCTTTTCTATTTGTTATATTATGTTTTATGCTGCAAGTGAGTGATTTTATCATTAAATTCTACCGAATCTAGTTGATTTATCAAGAGTTTATACTCAGAGCGATAGCCATCTGATCCCTTTAACTTGGAAGTACTGGACTATTTGAAAGTCTGAAGCATTAACTAACACCACTGAGGCTTTATTTTTTTTTTGAATTCTACATAATATGGACAAATTATGGCCTAGTGGTACGCGCTTTGGACTTCCGTTCCGGTTCGGGTTCGAACCCCCGCCATGTACCAATAACTTTTTCTAACTTAAGTACCGACATTTTCTAAATGATCTTACGGTAAAAGAAAACATTGTGAAGAAACCCATCATTTCAATCCGATATGGTGACGGACCCGCCACCTGTCACATGATGGGACCTAATATCGTCGGCTAACCGCGGGTGCATACGTACCTCTGCCTACCATTTCAGGGCTATGGCCGTGATGAATTTATTTATTTTTGTTATAATACATCTTATTTGAAAATAGATTATTAAGTTTTAAGATTTGTACCAAAGTTATAATAAAGTAAAAAAAAAATTTTTTTTTCGTATTTATTTGACTACCAGGCAGCTTGTAAGAGGCGAGCATAGCTTAACTTGGTAACTTTAATATACTATTGGTGGTAGAGTGCCTGCGCATCACTCCTTACCTATTCCAACTGCCATAATGACTCTATTGTGTTCCCGTCTGGAGAGTAGAGTGGCCAATAGACTTGAATATACAGAGTAGCAGCTGCATCATCTATAGTGTATGGCTACGGTTGTCTCTTACCATCAAAAGACACATGTGTTTCTTCGCAGTCTTTTGCCGTAGAATTAAAAATATTAAATTTTTACAAATAGTAATGTTTAAACATTTCAACAGATTCACCGTTAGATTTATCTACGTCCCTGTTATCTCGGGTACTGTTACCAATATCACCACCGTCAGGACCAGAGGATGAACACAAGTCAGTCTCCGGCGACTCCTTGACGTCATCATCAGCAGGATCATCGAATGATCTATTAGAAATGACACCTAAACTCCAAAGAAGACCTGTGAAATCCGAGAGAGCTTTGTTACCCTGTGAAGTTTGCGGGAAAGCTTTTGATAGACCTTCGCTGTTAAAAAGACATATGCGAACACATACGGGTATTTTTTTTAATATATTCATCACGCTTTCATACCTGTGAGCTTAAATATGAATTTTTGAAATGATTTGAAAAAGAGAAGACTATTAATTCGACCATATTGATCTATATAAAATGTACAATATATTTAAGATATTTAATTAGATAAGGGTTAATACTAAATTGCTTAAAGTTGCTCCATAAATAAACCATTATTTCCAGTAAAAAGTAAAATATAAAAATCCGTTATGTGCGAGTGGCACTCGCCCGCGAAGGGTTCTCTGCCATTATTGATAAAAAACAAAAAAAAATCACGTTTGTTGTGTGGAAGCAACCTTTATACATTTATTGTCTTCTGTTTTTAGTATTTGTTGATATAGCGTCAATATAAATACATTATCTGTGAAAATTTCAACTCTCTAGCTATCACGGTTCATGAGATACAGCCTGGTGACAGACAAACGGACAGCGAAGTCTTAGTAATAGGGTTCCGTTTTTACCATTTGGGTACGGAACCCAAATTTACAATCTTATGTAGTAATTTTGACTTACCTGGTAGGGTTTAGCCAGCGTTTGTAACTTAAGAGCAAAAATGTGCTTATGGAAGGTGCTTACATTACTTTAGAAATCTCAAAAATTATCAGTTTTCCTCTACTATAATATTACGCATGTGTGGTATTTGTTAATAATATGTAGTGATATTATTTGATCGATGACATAATACTTAAAATACTTATCGTTTAAAAAGAAACTATAGAAACTGTTTATGATAAATGTTCACAAACTGATTTTAGCTACAGAAAACTTTACGGATAAAGAAACACAATCTTTATAATATTTTTTGCTTATATATATTATTAATGAAATTACATAAATAGAGAGCCTGTTTGAATTAATACGTAAAGTTTGAAATACCAATTAGTTAGCTTCGATTTGCCCAAATACAATAATTTCCACGTCAATTCAGAATTCTCCTGGTGTATATTATTACCTTTATTATCGCCTCTATGGTGTAACGATACGACTGTCACCTGTTAAGACGACGCCTACAAAGGGTCTCGGGTTCAATTCCCAGGTCAGGCAATTTTTCTTTAAATGTTTTTCAGATTTTTCTGAGTAATCATTACATTACGGGATCGGAATGTGCCTGAAGTGGCGATAGGCTTGCCTCCTGTCACATCAGGGCCCTGATTCCTTAGCTAATCGTGAGTGTTCTAGTATATCTGCTGGACTTACGAGTCGTAGATATAACAGCACATCCCTGCCTGTTCCTTCGGGGATAATAGGCGTGAAGATACTTTTATATTACTAAAATAGCATTCTTTGAATAACTGAATAGTGTATTTCAGGTGAAAAACCCCACGTGTGTATGGTTTGTAATAAAGGCTTCAGCACGTCGAGCAGTCTTAACACACACAGACGTATACATTCAGGAGAAAAGCCCCACCAGTGTCAGCATTGTGGGAAGAGATTCACAGCCAGCTCCAACCTATACTACCATAGGATGACACATATAAAGGTATGAAATATATTTCTGTCAAATATTCTCAAATAAAAGAGATCTCTATTTATAAAACAAAAACGTGCTAGTTACTATTTATAACTCAAGAACGGCTGGATCAATTTCTATGATATTTGTAAATTTGGAATCGTCTTTATCCGAATAAGCGTGTGACTGTTAAAACATTTGAAAAATGATGAAACAATTCATATATCATGTACATAGCGTATAACTTTAGCTTAAGATAAATAAAACTACTAGTTGTTGCTCGCGGCTTCTCCCGCGTGTGACTATGATACAAACAAAATCTAGGTAATTGTAAAATGAAAACGATTCGGTTATATTTATATGTCATCAAAACATTTCCATACAAATATTCATCCCCCCCTTTTTTGCTGTAAAAAGTAGCTTATGTTCTTCCTCAAGGTCAACTCTATTCTTGTACCAAATTTCAACAAAATCTGATCAGTGGCTTAGGCGAGAGAGCGTAACAGACACACAGACAGAGTTACTTTCGCATTTATAATATTAGTATCTATAGATTAATACGGATTAAAAAACATTCCATGACACCGGCCGGGGGGTACAAAGTTTGCCGGGATGTCTAGTTAATCAAAATCCTCAATTGCCGATGACATAAAACTAATCAAATTTAAAAAAAGTAACGAAAACCAAGTACTACAAAAATATTCAAAAGCAAATATTTATTACTTCGCACAAGTTCTTAATTTTCACTTTGTGTATACAAATACATATTATTACATAAATTATGTCATTTTTTTACATTCGAATTGAGTTTTATAATAATGAAAACTATGTTGCGTCATAGAGTTTTCATTCTTCATACATTTATTCACACATTCATACTTTAAATATAAATGTAGCGATATCACATGGATGTGTAGGTAAAATTAAATTATTCAGATAGGTGGCATTATGTCGATATTATTAACACAATAAAGTTTAATTGTTTTTCTCAATCACGGAAACTAAAGACGAACAATTGATCTGCAACATAATAAAAACCAGTTATCCTTGTTAAAACAATGGCTGTCTTTATTACAGTTTTTGTACAGATAATTCACATGCTGGCTGCTATATCCTTTTGCGTTTTAAATGGTTCATCATGGGGTGTTATTTAGCTCTAGAATTGGATCAAATGATCTATTAAACCGACTTAAAAAAGGAGGTTTTTTACGCGTTACTCATTTCTCCTAATGATAAGTGATTACCACCGCCCACGAATAATTGTAATACCTACTAGAGGTATGACAATTGCATTAAAATAAGTAAGATCTTCTTATAATTCTATTATTATTAATGTATTTTAATTATTTTTTTTGGTGAAATCGCAAATATTGACTTAAATTTCATTATAATTTCGAACAAGTTTATTTTGATTTCAATAAGTACAATAATCATTAAAATCTATTGATAATTGGTAGTACAATTACGTAACAAATACACAGATTAACAAAAATATTCAATCGAATTGAGAACTGCATTATTTTTGAAGTCGGTTGAAAATTCAATTGTATCCTTTTTGTTCTACCAACCACCTGGGGTTTTAACGTGTATTTCGCACAAACAAACACATTTTTGAATTTAAAATTAACAAAAAAAACACTAATGATTCATCAGTTTTAAGAAAACAAAATATTTTTGAAGCTACACACAATATCCACCAATTACCAACTGAAATATGTTATGTATCAGTTGTAAAAAACAGTGAACAAAGAACACAGTACTACTGGTTATACATAATATGTTTAACTTTTTTCAAAAACATATTTTTGAAAAGAATAAAATACATTATTACCTTATTGTTGTTCTTAATTATATAAGGTTCCCATATTATTTAATCCGTGAATCTGAGTTGGATGCGCAATTAATGGTATAAGTAATGGTGATAATATTCATAGTGGTATATTACGGGTCGGTAAAGCCTGACGTGTATTACACGGTGATGTTACCGTGTTCATTTCCCATAACGCCCCCCAACTTTTTACTTATTTAACTATGACCTCATGTGTCCACGACTTAAGAAAATCACACAACGATGAACACAAGGAACTATAATAGGGTTGTCACTTAAATCTTGCATATATTAATTTTTTTCAGATGTAAATTTCGCTTCCATTTTTAATTCAAACTTGTGGTTTTTAATTACCCGTACCCGAAGGTCAAATACGGGATAACTACTAAGACTTAGCTGTCTATTCGTTATTTATATATACTTAAAATGTTTTTTACTTAAAATTAGAAAGTATGTTATTCAAACTCAAATTAATGGAATAAAAAAAGTAAAAATTAATATAATTAATACTTATTTCTATTTACGAGATCGTAGATAAACGATGAGATATCATTGTTAACAGATTTTACAAGAAATCTTAATTAAAAGTGGCGCCTACTACTAGATATATTTTCATTATTTTGTCAGTTTCAAATTATTTGTATGTTTACAATTATAAAATATGGTAACGGACATTTTCACATAGGTTTTATTTGATAAAAATTAACAAATACTGTTGTTTATTCATCGGAGGTAATTGTTGTTGATGAACACATACACATACAGTTAATATATTATTATCAATTATAAATTTATTATTTTGATTGAAGATTTACATATTTATTACTAATTCATAAATTGATTTTTACCAAGCAAAATCAAACTCAAACTTAATTATATTAATACTCAAATAGAATCTTTTGACGTAAATTTGATCTTAGTTAGTATTAACAATTAAACATACCTAAATGTAATATTAGCGACAAAAAACACTATTATATAAAAAATCTACGATATTGATTATTTGACTTATCATTTACATCTAAAACTGTGTGGGTGATCTATCGGAAAGTAATAAATTATTTATCAGAACTGCGTGCTGGACTTAGGATCTTGAGTGACAACCCTAGTTTCTTAAGGCGCA
Source organism: Lasaia peninsularis (assembly GCA_018236625.1). Lineage (NCBI taxonomy): Eukaryota > Metazoa > Arthropoda > Insecta > Lepidoptera > Riodinidae > Lasaia > Lasaia peninsularis. Next base: position 8,383 of record DVZL01005028.1, read on the forward strand.
CCTGCGGTCACAGGTAGTTGCGGAGGCGGCAAGGGCCAATAAATTACCAGGTCAGGTCATCGTGGGAACCCCTATGGTCAGACACTGAATCGCTATTGTAGATTTACTGGAGTTTATTGACATAATGACTATGAATATCAATTTCAATATGATTTAATTTGGATTTCCATTAACAAAATTTTTTCCCGACTCCTTGAAAATTTTAAAACATAATTTTTGGGATTTTTTTAAAATTATTTCATATTTTTGGATCGACTTGAATAAATCTCTACACATGGAGATTGATTTTTCATGCGTTTCTATTTATTTTGTGTGTATATTTGTAAAGTTTTTAACAAATAATCAAAAAAATATTTATCGTAAAATATGATACATCGTTTGCATCTTTTTTGCCTCATGTTTAAAATTTTGACGATATTCTTGTTAAGTGTTAAGTGTTATTATTACTTTTTTTAAAAATAGTGTCTCCATTTTTGATATTTCTTGGAAAATTACAAACAGATTTTGATGATCCTTATTTCATTAGATAACCTACACTTCAGAGGTAGTTTCATACATATTTTATGGCTTTTAAATAAATAATAATTAAGAATATATATTACTGGATAAATGACACAAATTTATCAAACCCCAAAGTAAGCTACTTATATGCCTGTGTTATGGGTAAATTTAATAAATATATAGACTCGAAAATACAGATACCTAAGTTCATCACACAAACACCATGACAATGAAATTGACATGGGTTTTCTCGTTAAAATTATAACATTAAATTGTAATGAAGTTAATATAAAACTATCTTGAAAACAATTATCAACGTAGAATAATGTGCAAAAGAGACAAAGACGTGTAAATCAAACAAAGAATAGTTTCAGGAAACAGCAAATATAGTTATAACCAAAAGTCCAAAATCCATTTTCCCATGTACCCACGGAACCGTGTCGTACAAGACGATATTGAAGACGTTCCGTTCAGCGAACCGTATCTTCACACGCCAGTATGGGAACGCTATATGAGATGACCAGACCTTGCTTTATGGTTGGTAATATTATACCTATAGATATGCTTGTATCAAAAAAAAGTCCAAATGTGTAAATTTCCTTTAAAAGTCAAAATAATCACTGATTACATTAGAAACAATACTTTTACTAAAAAGTACCTGAGCGTCCGAGCTTCACTTAGTAGTTTTTTTTGCCAAAATTGCCATCTGACGGTAAAGCTACAAAATCTATTTTACACCAAGATTCGCAATTTCATAAGACATAGATCAATACTTTACACCCTAAAACCTCTAATTACTGAATTTCAGCGAAATCGTTAAAGCCCTTCCTGAGATCGCCGGTATAAACAATTATATCAACAAAAATTTCTTGTTTATAAGTATTAGACAAACAAAAGAATTGGTAAAGGCATTGTTTTAATGTAATATCAGTAATTACATTTTTCCTGCCCTTCCAATTATAATTATAAAAATATGGTAAAGCGAGTACTTTTCAACAACCTTCATTCATTTACTTACAGTACTTTTCAACATCCGCCCTCTTTTTGTGCTGCCACAATCTTTATAAACTTATTTAACTTATTTTTATGTAATATTACTTATTACTTATTTTTTTTATCATCACAGAATCTATAATTTTATAAAGTTGAATATGTAATTAAATAAAATTTGCTAATTGTAATAAATAAACCTTACACTTATTATTGTTTTTGGGATTGACGTCGTTTAATTAGACTTCGACTTAGGCTGCTTTATCAACGCACATTCAAATCCTTAGGGCTAGAAACTTATAATTTCGCACACATATTCCTATTACAGCGTATAGTAAATTCCTATTACACACATAATCCTCTCTTAGAAAATACTATTTCTAAGAGAGGATTTTTCAAAACTTAACCCCCAAGGAGAAAAAGTAAGGGATAAAAGTTTGCAAGCTTAATATCTAAGAACTATTTATGATATAACATACACAAAATGCAAACCTGTCTCGTATTTGCAAGTTCATTTCTTTTCTTTTCAAGTTTTCAAGTTCTTTCGACTCCTTTCCTATTTCGAGTTGTTCTATAATATTTTCGTAACTTCAATTTAAAAGGTTGCAAGGTGCAATGTCTATTCTTTTATAAAAAATCAAACTAATCCCACCAACAAAAAGCATTGGAACACCATTTTTATCGTCGCTTGTTACTTAGAAGCGTTTTTATGGGACAAATTAGAGGACGAGTCTCGACTTCCGAAACAATATCATTTTACGAAAAAACAAGCAGGTGCTTTTGGGTGATGTTTGATATTGATTCGACGGGGTCTAATGGACAATTTCTTTTATGTTTCTATAAAAAAAAACGTTAAATGTTTTAGCAGTTGTGAAAGATAGCCTATAAAAGTCTCACTATTATTATTGGTACTATTGTAAAACAATACATCTAAAGTGGATGTTTTTGTCAAATGTAAATTGTTTATTTAAATAAAATTTAACTTTTCGAAAAAATCGAGATTTCACATTTTTTGGTCCCTGTTACACATATTTATTTTTAACTAGTGACCCGACCCGGCTTCGCACGGGTATGCTAAACATGTTATATACATTAAAACCTTCCTCTTGAATCACTCTATTTATTAAAGAAAAGTGTATCAAAATCCGTAGCGTAGTTTTAAAGATTTAAGCATACATAGGGTTATAGGGACAGAGAAAGCGACTTTGTTTTATACTATGTAAGATATAACAATATTTAGTATTATCTTTGAAATGTTATTTTTTTCATTTTATTCCTACCAATTCAAAGTTACTATTAAATTACTGCCTATATAGGAAAAACAGTCCTAATTATATTTAAAACTAGCCTAAAGGCGTGAATCGTCTTTCTTACTCAGTCATTTGAGATCACGTCTAATTGGTAAAAACTTGGTTCAAAAGTCCTTTTTTTTTTTTGATATAGACTAACTTGTTGCTAACCGAGTGGTTCTTACAACTTCACCGGACTTTAATGGTTCAAAAGTCGAGCATCTAAACAAATAAGTCGATTGACATGCTTAGACCCGTTTTTAATAAGATTAATAAATAATTATAGAATGCATTATTAAAAAAAATGTTTTTTTCTATGAGAAAAGACAAACAAAGTAATATTACTCTGTTTGCTATCAATACAATATGTTAACAGACTGTACAAAGCTTTCATTTTATGAAATAAGACAGAGATAACTGTAGCCCGGAGACACCATAGATGCTGTAGGTGCATCGTTGTCCTACGACGTGGGTGTTAGACTTGATGTCCAAATCTACCGACTACCCTACCTTCTAACCGGAACACCACAATTACATTACGGTGGCAGGAATAGGTGCGGCGGTGGATCTCTACCCCATGTTTATGTTTACCTATGCTCGTCTTGATATAAACAAACTCCTGTACAAACAATAGAAACAAGGAAATCTATAAACAATTTTAATGACTCCAAGCCGATCCTATGTCAATTACGTGATGGGTATATTTCGATAAATCCAGAATGTAAGGATTCTCCAGTTGTCAGTCAGGACAATATCAAGATAGCTGCATCCTGACAAGCTCAATAATATCCCATCGCATACAATAGCCAAATGACTGATGCACAATGGCCAGTGTTGCCATAAGCTAGTAAATTTACCTTTTGTTATACCTTATTCTGATTTACTGTTCTGATTTTGATATACGGATAAATTATTTGAATTCCATCGCTGGTTCTTAGATTATAATACTTAGGTTTACTTTTATTCGACTTCTGTAACTTATTTAGTGATATTTCATTTGATTTTTATGAGTTTTGTCAAGGGTACGTTGTTGGTGCTGGCATGCTGACTGGACGAAAACTCGGAAAAAAAAAGAATGTTATGGCTAAGATTATTATATCAATTGCTTTAAAAATAATAAGGATTAACTTTCCATAAAACCATACTGCCCCCTTAGAACGTACATTATCGTCTCGACGCGATCGCGTCGTTTCGCGCGATTAGAAATGTCAAACTCAA
>DVZL01005029.1:0-12378 GCA_018236625.1 Lasaia peninsularis
CAAGTAAGTTATGTACGCGTTTTGACCCGTTTAATTTAAATATTAGTTATGGAACGCGTTAGTTTAAAAACTAGTAAAAACGGAACCACATAACTTAAACTTTGCTGTATGTCTGTCTGTGACCAGGCTTAATTTCATGAACCATGATAGCTAGCAGTCCATATTTTTATAAACGATGTATTTCTGAGGCCTCTATAACAAAAAACAGAATGAAATAATTATGTAAAGGGTGCTTCTATACAACAAACGTGATTTTTTTGCTTTTTTTTTAGATAGTCGTACGTTTAAGGGTTCCCCTTTGTACACGAGTCTGTCTCACACTTGGCCGGTTTTTTATTTGTATAGATTTGAAGGCCCTTCAAGTAATATTTCATTTATATCTCCTCTTTCTAGCCTATCAGATGAAATCGAATTCGGCCAGAAGTTTTGTAAACGGCGACAGTTTTAATTCAGACATACAAACTTGAGTCTCCTCACGGTATTTTATTTCCCTGTAAGACCAACAGCAACTTTATTAATCTCTTCATACACACAGACGCTGGTTTCGGAGACTTTTGACACCACCCTCGGATAATAGGTAGGCTAGCTATTTAGTCGTGGAATGTCAACCAAGGTCTCCCCTGGTACCTATATCCATCCATTTCCATATTCTATATTTGTTTTTTCAATCTTTGTTTATTTCTAAATTTCTTTTCATATTTATAATAACACGCCAGTAAAGTCGCTGGTTCGTGTCACTTTTAGCTTCGCGGACATAAAATTTACAAACCGAAAAAGTCAATGTCAGGATATTTTGTCAGTTATTTATGAGTCGACAAATTAAATATAAATTATGATAATGAATTGACGAACCACTTTAAAATAGACAACCGATTGTCCATAGTAAATCACTTTTATTGGACATTATTATTAAGACCTCTCAAATTCTTTAGTGATTATTCAGCAACTTGATTAGCTAAATAACACACATTTGTATGAGCTGCGTGTGTGTGTGTGTGTGACTATGACAAAATTACGAAATTTGATTTTATTACAATAGTAATATTTATTTGTGATTTATAATAAAACATATTATAATAAGTATAAGAATTGTATTTTTGTGTGACAAAAAAATAAATATCGTCTGGGGGGAACATCGAAGATTAGGTAACGTTATGTTTTTCAGGTAGACTGAAAAAAACTCAATATCTGTCTTAAATTTAGACACCCACCATAATTGACTACATAGGCATATCCATATTATGATCATTTGGAGCAATCTTGGCAAATATGTAACGATACTCGATATTCTCTGTCTGCCTCGTAAGGAACTATGAAGATAGGTATTGTAAAAAATATTTCAAGAAAAACATGAGTTAATAAAATCCTAAAGTAAGCTTATATTCTGTCTGTGAATGATAGTTATCGATACTCTTCTTCTCTGAAGGTATCCGGTAGCAGAATTAAAAAAAAATTGGATGCGTCATAAGACACAAAACAAATATCCAGCCAACTTTTCCTGAAAAATTGGCTGGATTTGACTGATACATGACTGTATTAAATCAAACCAGTATTATTCCCGAACTCGGTCCTTGATTTTACAGAAATTGTGGCTACCCGGCCATATAAGATCGATTGAATCTGTGTATTTCTTTGTAACATATTACTTTAATCTCACAGAATATAGCAAAATAGCTATTGATAAAATAAATTGCGTAGATGGCCGATTGGTCGCCATGTTTGGTCAGCTGATTGACGGCATATATTGTTTTGTAAAACGCCGACAAAAGCAGACGCGTCCCTACTATGTGTTTTTCATAGGTGTGACTGTTGTTCGATTATATTTTATTCACATTATCAGTCCTTTAAGTTCTCGGAAAACTCTCTGAGAATCGTCTCCAGAAGTGGCTGCGTCCGAATCCGGTGTTACATTAGAATTGTATAGCCTATTTAAATAAATATTTTTATTATATTCTATTAATTGTATATTTTTTATGTACTCATACTCTGAGTGCTCTTACGGTGAAGGAAAACATCGTAAGGAAACCCGGGATTTTTGCTCGATATACATCATAGAGAAGTACTGAATGATAAATAAATAAATATCGTCTTGTCCATATCTACGAAAAGGCAGAGGCATCTATATATGCGCCTACGTATAGCCACTAAGTCACCGAAGCTTGCTGAAAATAATAATAACTGCACTGAATGCAATGATAGGTACCTACTTGGTTCACACTACAAAGATTTCGACTCGTTTATAAATTCATTATAAAAATATTATAATTAATGTTAAAACATACTAATATTATGTGACTCGGTCAAGCAAAACAGACAATTTATTCTCAACGCACGTTTCGCTCCGCAACCGAAGCATCATCAGGAGGGCTAGACTGCATTCCACGACTGTAGAACTAGATTGGTATCGAGAATATTAAACCCTTAGTAGGGGCAATATTTCTATCCACGAGGGCTGAAATTGTGCCGACCATTGAAAATAGTTAATTTCGCTGTCGGCCGCGCAATTTGAAAATTCCCGATGCAACGGTTTGACGGGATTTGACGGGACCTGAGTCGTCCATTTTGACGTCAATAAATCACGTTATTTTACATACATTCTATTCAGGTGAATATTTAGAAAAGCGAATAAAACGAAATATCAGAATCATAATCGAATAGAAACAAATTATTCGAGAATTCCTCAACGAAAGTGTTGGTTATAAAACAATAAAGAAAAATTTTAGCTAACGAAAAATAATATATATGTATAAAAGAGCCTCGATGGTCTAGTGGTACGCGTATCGGACTTCCATTTCGATAGTCCAGGTTAGATCTCCGCCATGTACCAATGACTTTTTCTAACTTAAGTACATTTTCTAAGTCCACTTATCGTAACGGAAAACATGGACACCCGGGAATTGTGTCCGATATGACGATGGACTTGCGATTTTTATAGGATCTAATATCGCCGGCTAATCGTGGGTGCATACGTCTAATCTAACCTTTCGGGGATATAGGCGTGATGATATCTTGAAATTACATCAGAGCTCACCATTATCGTATTCTAATTTTCGTAGGTGATGTGTTACTACCATTAGGAAATTCGTATGTTTGTTTGCTCCTTGAATCATAAAAAATAGAATCTGTTGATATTTGAATAAACAAATAGTCTACTTCATATTTCAAATTTTAACTCAACATGATAAAATATATTTTCGACTTTCGGTAGTTTTTAGCAGCACTGAAATGGACTCACATACAAAAATCGTAATGTTTATGCTGTTTTTGTCGATATCGGAGGTAGGGAACCCGTGAGACCGACTAGTACTTATACCGACATGTGTAAAATTTAAGCTGACTATCCAACATTTTGTAAGCAAACCGACGAAGTTACGGGCAAAACTGGTGTATATTCTAAGTCTAGATTAAAATTTATTCCAATACTTAGATGTATTTTCAAACATAAATAAATGCAACAATGTCTGTCTTGTAATAAATTATACATTATACTAACGAGGAACAAACATGATTGATAGTGATCTCGTCATCGTAATAAGGTCTAAATTTGTACGCTGCATGTTTTAATACACAAGTGACAACCACTCTTTAATTATGACACGTGTCAAGCAAATGTCGCCTTTAGTTGACATCGTGGTATGTAGTAAAGGGCTTATTCACACTGGCGGTGACGCATTTAATTTTGAATTTATAGTTATATAGTTTATGATAAGATAAATGTGACGCCATGAACCCAACTACGTACTCAATTGGTCGAGGAATCGAGGAGAATATTTTAGAATTATAAAAATAATTGGTTGGAGGCGTTGCTCATTGGATAATGTCACTTTTTGTTATCTGTGTAAAAAAAACCGGCTAAATGCGAGTCAGATTCGCGCACAAAGGGTTCTATACCGTTATCTATAAAAAAAACTTCAAAAAATCATGTTTGTTGTTTGGATCCACTCTTTATATGCTTAGGTTATTCTGTTTATATTATTAGTTGTAATAACGACGACAAAAATACATCATCTGTAAAAATTTCAACTTTCTAGCTATCGTGGTCCATGAATTAAAGCCTGGTGATAGACAGACAGACAGCGTAGTCTTGGTAATATGGTTTTGTTTTTATCTTTTGAATACAGAAATCCAAAAAATAGTAATAGTACCAAAAATATTAATTATAATGGGATAGCTAGACTTTTTACAGTGGTAGGATTTTTTTATACTGATAAGTAGGTATTCTTAAAACTTAGATTACCTTCCACTGTCTTCGTTTTTTTCTTAAGAAATAACGTCAGTGCTTGCCATTAATGAATCGCACACGAAATTTTCTGTGTCATTGCTTGTAAAATCGGCAAAAAAATCGCATTTGTTTTATTGTAGCCACCTTCAAATATATATTTTATTTTTATCAGTTAAAAAAATACAACATCTATGAAAATTTCAACTTCCTAGCTATCACGGTTCCTGGGTACCGAACTCTAAAAATGGTGTTCAGTATCAACTTATCTATACAAGACTACTTAGAATCTCAATATAACACTGTTTCACTGATGACCTCTATTTCTTAGGTCGTATGTTTGCTTTATTTGCCTATGGTTGATAAAAAAAAAAAGAAACACCTAATGTGACTGGCACCTCAGGTGACGTATAATAAGCGCGACAGTTCTAAGTTTTGCATAGCGAGCAATGAAATATGTTTCCTATATAAACTCCATCGACAAGGTCCAGGGAGTTTTGCATAATAAAGGTCAACGCTGCAATTACCGCCGTATTTGATAAGCTGGGTAACAAAACTGACGGCGACAGCTCGCTGAACTTTTTCACACCACACGACTTTTTTATCGTATCGTAATATGACAGTATGATAAGTTTATTAGCGGTCTTTGTTATCGTATTAATCTTGATACATTAATAGTGCTAATAGTAGACTTAGATGTTGGTATTAGGATATGCTTAAAGTAAAATAATTATGCAAATCAATATTTTTTCTTCTGTGTAAGAACTTATTTTATAAGTTTCTTGGTATTTTAGATGTGATAATATAGTTATACAAAGGAGTCGTAATATTATTAAAAGTAAACATTGCATCTTTATTGTTTTACTTAAAAGAGTTTGTTTCATGATACTTAAATGTAAATCACAAGTTTTTAAATATTTTAATTCTCGAAAACTAGAAATTTATCAATGCTTTTATATTTTTTGGACCTATGAAATTTTGATTTTGTATTCATACTTGATTTGTATTAAATGAATGAATACATCCCAAAACTATGAATTTTGTTGTTAAATATATTTATAGTATACCTATTAAATGCCAATTATTTTAGCTTTTTCTATTAATCCATGACCAAGTATAATCAAAAATCATAGATTAGCACAAACAGATACTAAAAAATCGTGTCGTCCCTTGTAAATAGAACCTAACGATTCCACAGCTTTATAAGGTAAAACCAATAAGGCATAATGCCATGTAACAAAGCTGTTAACGTGACGTGGGAGCGACGCAAACAAACAGACACTCGATACTAAATGATGTATTTGAAAGTATAATCACATCGAACGCTTGTCAGTGATCAATTTATTTATGCTATTGTCTTAGGCTGCGCTCTTTTAAATAATGTTTTCCCTCAGTCACGAGCTTAGCTAAATGCATCATAGATTCTGTATTTAAAATATTGTTTCCCTTTGCCTCTGTGTGTCCTGGGTTCGATTCCTGGTTAAGGCAACTTGTTCTTATAATATATCTAAAATACAATGTTACCTGGGATTAAATATGGGGCCTGATATTGCGCCGGACTTAACACCATGGTGCCTTATATCTTAGACTCATGATAGGTGCATATTATGTACCTCTGGTACCTTGGCTAATCGTGGGTATGTTCTTGTATATCTACTGGACTAACGAGTCGTGGATATACTAGCACACCTCTGCCGACCCCTTTTGGGATTATAGGCGAGAAGGTACTGGTATCCCTTAATATAGGGTGATGTATAATTATATTAAAAATATCGCCGTATATTATTTATGTACTCCTCCCATTCCTACATAATCTAGGATTATGTAGGAATCCATCCCATTTCTACATAATCTAGGAGATTTGACAAGAGCACACATTTTTACTCAGAGCGACTACCATCGAACTTGACCCATTTTTTTTGTTCTCGCAGGGGAAATGCTAGTAACGCACGACCGGGCCACTGAAGTGGCCCGAGTGTGGGGTTCGCAGCCTACAACATTGCTGCCCTACCCACTAAAACCCCTGCGGAGTCTACCTCCAATGTGCCGTGGTGACGCGGTGGCGGGTGCGCTTTCGCATTCTTCCGCCACCGTGTCAGCACCTGCCAGCCCGGTGGCAGTCACCCGGGAGCCAGGGCCGTTGTGGCTCCGGCGACGACGGCGGCGAAACGATGATGCCGCGCGCACATTCTCGAGGCCATTTGGGGCAGAGCCCCAGGCCTCTTCGCGGGGGACGAAGCTTGATATGCCCTCCGTCGCACCCCCGTGCGTCTCCGGCGGATCGAGTCCAGGTTGGCCGCAGCCTCCCTCGTCCGTTCCACCGCCTCCTTCTGCGAGATGACGTCCTCGCAGAAGGAGAGGACAGCCGTCCAGGACTCCTCGCTGCCGACCATAGCGTTGACAATGGTCGGGAGGGAGATGTCCTGCCCGATGGCGTCGCGCAGGATACGCCGCTGCTCGACCCAGGCCGGACAGTGGTGGCACTCGGTTGTCGACTCACGTTCAGGCTCACACAGGTGCTTTCCGGACACGGATGCTTCGAGAAGTACCTGTGCAAAATAGCCAGACCACTAGACCACCGAGGTTGCCCATAAATGAAAACCCCTACAAAATAGATAAAGCAATGTTGACGCCTTTAAAAATGTTAAGTTCGGTAAAATTTCACAGCAGTTAAGTGTCGTCTAAGTCTCAAGTTTTAATTAGGTTTTGTAATATAAACTTGAAAGGATAAACTTAACTTTTAATTCATTATTTTGTCATTATAATTGCCGTTGAAAGTCATTTTGTAAAGGCCTAAGAAATACACAGCGTAAAATCTTAACTTTGCACAAAGTGTTTCACTTTTTAGACGGAAAATTAAGTAAATTTTCAATTTTGAAAAGAAATTAATATTATAATAAGGCAGATCGTCTATTCTACACTGAGGATCCGAACCAACACGGGAAAAAATCTGGCCTTATATTTGCTTAAATCTTTAGAACTGCGCAACGGATTTCAATGAGATCTTTTAATGGATAGTGATTCAAGAGGAAGGCTTTATTTATAACACATGCATAATATAGTTGAGGAACATTGATAATTTCCGATACTTCTAATGTCATATCGCAAATAAACGCATTTTTTTGCGCTTACATTGCAAATGCTGACTAAATCTTACGAGATAAATCAAAATAATGTACTATAGTATTAGGTAAAAAGGTCACCTACAAAAATTTCTACACTGGAATATATCTATCTCTTAATGATAACCCATAATAACCACTTTTTGTTCTTTACTTTTTACTGAAAATAATGGCTCATTTACGAATCGATTTTAAGCAGTACATCATTAATCCTTATCCGATTAAGTATCTTAAACAAATTACAGATTTAATATAAACCAATATGGCCCTTTAAAGCATGAGATTTTCTACCACTAGTACACATTAAAATAATAATCTAGACCCCTTTAGGGTGTAGCAAAAATGGTGCGGCCCGATTCATTTTAGTTATTGTACATTACGAAATTGTTTTCAAAATGTTAGTATTAAGAACATAATAGTAATATTCAATTATTATATTTTTAATAATTATTTTACAATTACAATTATTTTACAACGACAATTTATTACATATTATAACGGCCATTACGCGGGGTCCAGAGCTAAATCTTCGTCATCTATTTAAACACTCATGTTAGCAACACCAACCATAGATAAATTCTAAGCAATAAGTAACTTAACTGTCACTTTTGCCTCTGGAGCAATAACTTAAGAAAAACCAAAAGGTCAGACGTATTTTTTAATTCTTTAAATTTTTATGTACGAGTCTTAAACAATAATAATAATATTTTGTCATAAAAGTATTTTTGTAATCTGTAAATAGTATCTACAAAACTCTAATCATGGCAGAGCCGGAGCTGTAAGCTATCGCATATTCCAATATCGTAGTCCTTCGAGCCGGATAAATCGAGTATCTAAACTTTCTACAACCAAACATCTTTCGCCTGTGTTGGTACGCGTCTCTCTGAACAGACCATCTGCCTCCCTACCAGACAACTCGTAACAGGCGAGCATAGATTCACTCCAATATGACCACTGATGGTGGAGTGCTGTGGAGCAACTCGCCCGAGATCCAACGCCTTACCTATTCCTGCTGCCATAATAACATGTCATGTTTCTGTCCGGAGGGTAAGGCGATCGGTGACTTACACATACGGTCTAACAACCCGACTTCAGAACAGTGACCTACAACATGGCATGGTGCCTATAGACCATGGTCTCTTACTTTACTTAGGCTTTCTCGTGTCTTATTCCTAAATTCCTTAAAATCTAATCCATCAATTACGGTCATCGCATCTGAACGGTGAATAAAAACAGAGGAACATCAAAAGATTAAACAAAATATTTGTTAATATAGCTAAAAAAATGCAGCCATATTTTGAACAGTGTGCATGCACCAAATTATGTATGTATCACACAAACACGAGGGCATGACACAAAGTGCATATATTAACCGGAGAGTTTGTATGCAGACCGTGTTTAACCTGCGTCCTTATTCTGGACAAAATAATATTATAATTTTAGTTACTTTAAATAATTCAAAAGTAATTACGACATAATTAACAATATTTGGTAATTAGAGAACATTTTGATTCCTTTTATATATATAATCATTTTATTTGTGATAATATATTTAAGTATAGTTTTCAGACCATCAAACACTGGCATTGCAGTATTTAAATGTGCTTTATTAATAAATTATATCGTTTTTTTCCTTGAATTACTTTCATTTGGCTTCAATAAATGTATAACTCTAAATGATTATTGAAACTGATTCAAGTCTAAGCGTAGTTTATTTTTTGAATAGTTTTCACCCTAAAGTACAGCTACTAAAATATTGAGATTATCAAAAGGATTTGTTAATATTTTATTTACGCAGAAGATAGCCAAAATTTACGAATTATGCGTATTATAGCTTATTTTTTAAGTTTATTTCATTTATCTTGCCCTTCAAAAAGCCCGTCCTTGAGTTGTCTCAGTTCAGATCTAAGTGTGCGATATTATATGTATCGTTTAAATATAAGTTTAACTTAAAAAAAGAATAACTTCCAGGATTTCCTTCGCCAGATCTTCTTGAACGCGTTCCAATGTAGTGACATTTTTAATTTTATATAGCCGCGTCACATATTATACCACTTGTCTATGTGAAATAAAACAATTATTTTCCATTATCTTTTATACTATTCTACATGGTATTCATCATCATCTTTGCATCAATCGGTACCAGTTGTTAGACATTGTAAATTGAAATCCGCTCGATGTTAATGCGACAACAAAACGATATCGTTATGTAATTACTTTAAGATCGCTCGAAAGCCAAAGAATAAGTGAATTCAGAGGATTTGTGAAGGCTTAAAGTTATTACAGGTCTAAAGTGTGTACACTGCGGCCTCCTTTATTTCACTCTTATTATAACAACATTTTACTAACCGGTAAGTGGGCGAAGTTTGAACTACGGTTAAATTTTAAATACAACTTTTAGCTGAGGTTAAATTTTGTTTGAAATTTAAATTTGCAGTGATGTAATTTTAAGGGAAACTTTTAAAATGTTTATAAAGTTAGCAGTTGCTCGCGGTATCGCCTGTATAAACCACTAGACGGATTCCCATGTCACATTTTTCTCTTGTCAATTTGCGGTATTGATACATTGATGTTATTTAATAAAATATCTATTGATTAACAAATATGTATTGAAATTATTCATAATATCCCTAGGGAAGTAAAATAATAAACAGAGCTTCGTTGGCAAAGTGGAATGCGCTTCAGACTTCAATTTCAGTATTTCTAAGTGCTCATACAGTGAAGGAAAACATCATGAGAAAATCCGGTTTCATGAATGTGAATTCGACCTAATCTAGGTTCGGTCCTAGTTTCCCTTCTGGGTTGCAGAGGACAGATGGCAATCGCTTTGCGTAAAAACTGGTGTCCTAGTCAAATCCCCTAGATAAGATATATATCCCCCCACCCTGACCCCGATATCTTCTGATATAATACGAGATGAGGTTAAGGTGATAAAGAAAAAATAATATAATAAACCTTTCAAATTATAAACTAAAAATCATAATCTTAGGCTTTTTTTACTGCCCGTTGAGTGTATACTATTTCTCTGCCCGTTGAGTCGGAAATTTCGTTAAACGCTTTTCATTCAAAGGGCATAACACTGATAAAAAAGTGGTTTATGAAAACGAAATGGTTTTTTTATGTTATATTATAACTATGGCACCATATTCCCAAAGGGGAAAGCAGAGGTACAGGGTGACTTTTAATTCGATGTATTGCTCTTGGGATGTGATAATAGAACTAATTTCCAACATAATTAACCATAATGTCCCTAATGCCAAGTAAGCTCGCCATCGAGATATTCAATATTTTAGGTTTTGTTGAAAAAAATCCCGAATTAACTATAAATAATTAAATTAAAAAAAACTAGTGGTTTGAATTAAGTTATTTAGATTTTTATCGGTTACTAATACATCATCAACATCATCATCAACATCAATAAACATTTATTAATACTAGCGCTGGCACTAATGCCAAACTTTTTAAAATAGCAAGTGAATTCTTTCAGAATTTCGTTATGATTATCTAATTTGGTCAATAGAAAAAGGATTAATTTTTAAAAATTACATTAGACGTACAAACAACAATTCCCAGAAAAAACTTAGGTAAAACACATGCGTTGAACTGCAACATACAGACATACAGAAAAAGTAAAAAAACATTGTTTTAGATTCTCTTGCGAATACAAAACCCCACCATTATGTTTTTTTAATAACTTTAAAATTATATGTATAGATTGTAAAGTTAATAAATCTTTTTTGCGTATTTTACTGAGTAGGGATATAACAACCCCATCACCCGCTATTGGAGTAATTTGGGAATTACTGACTGAATTATTCCACTAGAATATACAGCTAGACTTGATGCTCAGGTCCTGTAATTATCCGCCAGGATAATAACGATCATCTGGCAGCGTCCTGATTGTGAACGCAAACCAACTAACTTATTTAAACGTGAAATCTCAGCTATGTTGTGTCAAAATTGGGAAAATAAGAGTCAAATTACTAAATACTAGCTGTGCCCGCCACTTCGTTCGCTTTTTTATTTAATTTCTTTATTTTATACATTTCTAAAATAAAATTCTGTTAATAAGACTAGCTTAAGTTATTTCTTATTACATCAGCAGACTGCTTGCCAAAGTCCCATCAAAATCGATTCAGCCGTTTCCGTTTCGTTGAATCCCGTACAAACATATATATGACATTGATATGAATATATATCTCGCTAAAACCCATTTAATGCTACCATAGGTTCCTATTGCAAGTGCATTTTTTATACAGGTTTACTTCGGATTAGGTTTGGAAGGGAGCCAAATAATTACAGGGCTATAGGAGAACAGACGGACCAGGGAACTTTCATGCGGCTTAAATACACAGTGTAAACAAACAATAAGTAATTATAAGAGTCTTGGGTTCAATTTTCGAGTAGAGCAACTTGTTCTCATGAGTTTTTTCCCGCCTGCCGCCTGTCTGCTATTTGAGACTGGATATGTGTTTATTTGCCTATGTATACGATGCGTGTGTTCAGTGACTCTGGTAGTTGCCACCTGGCTGCTACAAAATAACGGTACGTCCCTACGTATCCCCTACGTCTTTTCGTTTTGGCTGACCACTGACCAACTTTTTACCAGGTCAAGATGGCTAAACATTTTTTCATTTTTTCCTACTTATTTATCAATATTTATACACAGCAATAAAAAATTCAAAGCTACAACACTCGTGGCGGTTTTTAAAATTTTTACTTCCGGCCGCCATCTTGGATTTCAAAATGGCTGCCAAAATAGAAGTCAGCACCTTTAACTATGTCAAAAAAGACACTAACATCGACTCCATCTGAAATAGTTAAAAAGTTAGAAAATTGACCAAAAACAGTTTTTCGCACTGCGAAAGTAACTCCGTCTGTCTGTCTGTATGTTACGCCTTCATGCCTAAACCACCGAACCGATTTTGATGAAATTTTGTACAGAGGTAGAGTAGACCTCGAGGAAGGACATAGGCTACTTTTTAACCGATTACATTAAAAAGAGGGTATGTTTTTACGCGATTAGTATTATAAGTC